>ML294664.1:61315-109407 GCA_005239495.1 Nicotiana undulata
CCCAAAATTCAATAAGAATTTTCTCTCTCTCTCTCTCCCTCTCTCTCTTTCTTTCTCTGCAATATTGTTCTTGTTCTTTTATTGTTTTATAACACGTTATCAGCACGAGACTCTACCGTCTCAAGAATCTCTTTGAAAAGATTAAGGTATAACTTTTCTCCTCTTTTTAATTATGATTGACATTATGAAAAGAAAGTTTGTTGCCCTTGAAATTTCGGACAAGAACTATATGACATGGGTGTTGGGTGCTGAAATCCATTTAGATGCAATGGGTCTTGGAGACGCCATTAAAGATAAAAATAAAGCATCTACCCAAGATTGTGCTAAGGCCTTGATTTTCTTGCGCCATCACCTTGATGAAGGGTTGAAAATATAATATCTCACAGTCAAAGATCCACTTATTTTGTGGAATGGCTTAAAGGAAGAATATCACAACTTAAAGTTGGTCACTCTTCCACAAGCACGATATGAATGGGCTCATCTGAAGCTCCAAGGCTTTAAGTTTGTTTCTGAATATGATTCTGCAATGTTCAGAATTACTTCTAAATTGAAACTCTGTGGAGATACTATCACTGACTATGATATGCTTGAAAAAGGTTTACAATGTTTCATACCTCCAATATGGTCTTGCAACAGCAATACCGAGAGAAAGGTTTCAAGAAGTACTCTGAGTTGATTTCTCTTCTCCTTGTGGCTGAACGAAATAATGACTTGCTCATGAGAAATCACGAAAATCGACCCACAGGGTCTACACCATTGCCTGAAGTGAATGAGGTATATTCCCATTATGCTAAGAGTGGGAAAGGCCGTGGCCCTATTAATGGTCGTGGTCATAGTCGTGGCCGTGGCCGTGGACAAGGAAGAAATTTTCCTGGTGTTAATCACCCTCCAAAGAAAATTAACCACCAAAAGTGGAAAGGAAAATATGAGAAGCCAAAGGAATGGCTTAAAGGAAGAATATCACAACTTAAAGTTGGTCACTCTTCCACAAGCACGATATGAATGGGCTCATCTGAAGCTCCAAGGCTTTAAGTTTGTTTCTGAATATGATTCTGCAATGTTCAGAATTACTTCTAAATTGAAACTCTGTGGAGATACTATCACTGACTATGATATGCTTGAAAAAGGTTTACAATGTTTCATACCTCCAATATGGTCTTGCAACAGCAATACCGAGAGAAAGGTTTCAAGAAGTACTCTGAGTTGATTTCTCTTCTCCTTGTGGCTGAACGAAATAATGACTTGCTCATGAGAAATCACGAAAATCGACCCACAGGGTCTACACCATTGCCTGAAGTGAATGAGGTATATTCCCATTATGCTAAGAGTGGGAAAGGCCGTGGCCCTATTAATGGTCGTGGTCATAGTCGTGGCCGTGGCCGTGGACAAGGAAGAAATTTTCCTGGTGTTAATCACCCTCCAAAGAAAATTAACCACCAAAAGTGGAAAGGAAAATATGAGAAGCCAAAGGAATGGCTTAAAGGAAGAATATCACAACTTAAAGTTGGTCACTCTTCCACAAGCACGATATGAATGGGCTCATCTGAAGCTCCAAGGCTTTAAGTTTGTTTCTGAATATGATTCTGCAATGTTCAGAATTACTTCTAAATTGAAACTCTGTGGAGATACTATCACTGACTATGATATGCTTGAAAAAGGTTTACAATGTTTCATACCTCCAATATGGTCTTGCAACAGCAATACCGAGAGAAAGGTTTCAAGAAGTACTCTGAGTTGATTTCTCTTCTCCTTGTGGCTGAACGAAATAATGACTTGCTCATGAGAAATCACGAAAATCGACCCACAGGGTCTACACCATTGCCTGAAGTGAATGAGGTATATTCCCATTATGCTAAGAGTGGGAAAGGCCGTGGCCCTATTAATGGTCGTGGTCATAGTCGTGGCCGTGGCCGTGGACAAGGAAGAAATTTTCCTGGTGTTAATCACCCTCCAAAGAAAATTAACCACCAAAAGTGGAAAGGAAAATATGAGAAGCCAAAGGCAAATAGTTCAGAAACTGAATGTTATCGCTGCGGTGGCAAAGGGCATTGGGCAAATATTTGTCGTGTACCAAGACATTTGGTTGAGCTTTATCAAGCATCTCTAAAGAATAAACGCCATGAAGCCAATTTTGTCTCAGACAATAATTTTGACATCACCCACTTGGATGTGGCAGACTTCTTTGAGTACCCTGATGGAAAAATAGACCTCTTGATCGGTGATGGATCCGTGGTTAAAGATGATTGAGTAGTTCAATTTTTATTTTTACCTATTCTTAGTAGTTAATGAATAAACATCATATAATCATAGTCCTTTACATGAGTAGTAGTCATTAATAACGATTAGTATTGTTTATTTAATGAAATAGTTTTAGTTCGTTTTGATTAAATAAATTCTAGTACTTTTTAATACAGAAAGACTTCTGTCATATTCATTATGGCACTCCCTATTGCATAAGGTTTGGTCGAAACTATATTTCCCGCATCCAAGGACGGTCAGACGAATTTTGTGGCCTAAAGCTAAATTTTATGACAGACCTTAACTTTTTAAATTTTATTTTATTATTTATTTGAAGTCTATTGTTTTAGCTTTTCTTAGATACAAAGTAATTAATAATTTTCTTATAATCAATAACTCCTAATAAGTATTTCTCAATTGACAATATAGTTAATCCATTTAAGCTTTCGTGTGATATTATTGTTCTTAGGTAAGATTTTATCAATTTTAATTTTGAAAACTTCTTTCCGTTGAAGCAACGGTAACATGAGTTATGAACATTATTTCATAAGCAATATAGACATTTGCAAAAGAATTAAATCTTTTTATTTGATTAAGTGTATCAATTAAATTGTTATTTTCTAATGGTACTATTTTTCTTAATACTTGTAATTTAGGAAATAAATCTAAACCTTTAATATCGAATTGTTTATTATGCTTTAAGGAACATGCAAGATTAAGACAATATTTTTTCAAATTTCCAACATTTAGTGATCTTAGTTTTTACTGCCAAATAGAAAATCAAAAATATTTTCATATGCTACGAATTGTTCAAATCTATTTTGAAGTGAAAAAATAGCTTTGTCTATTATGTATAAAAGTAATCAACTTTAAAAGACTCTTCGAAAGATTTTGAGATTTTTATTATCAACATTCGCATCAAATTGTTACTTCCTATATATCACACATTTCTTACGAAATTCGGGTTCAATATTCATTTCAAGTGCAATTTCCTTGGTAGAAATCATAGCAGTTGCAATTCCCTTTTCTCTATATATGTTAGAGAAAGAAATCAAATTTTTTCACTTTACTCAACTCTTTTTAAACTTATACATAGTTTATTAGGTGTAACAAAAAATGGGGCCCTTACAAATATGGGACCCGAAACAATTGTTTTACTTGCTTTATGGAAGGGCCACCTCTGCCCGCATCTAAAGGCAAATAATATAGTCTGTGCGTTTTGACAACAACAAAGTTTCATTTGAAAAAAAAAAACTAAGTCATCTAATTAAATATTTTTATATTGCCCTCGATCTTCGCCATATTTAAAATGGAGAATGCAAATAGCTTGTTAACGTTTTGAAACACATATACTTGTTTTGATCTGTATGTTCTGAAACATGTACTTATTTAACATTCTTCAGAATGATTTCGGTTGAGTGTTCTAGTTAGCATGACAAGCCATGTACGCACTTAAAATTTTGTTTTCTTTTCCTTTTTTTTTTTCTCTGTAAATACTAATATTTATTCGTATATCTCTTTTGTATGTCAAACCACGGGAAGCAAATATGGATACCTCACAAAGCAAACTTGGATCAATATTTAATTGTAAAAATATTTGCTTAGTTGATTCATGTACGACACATACAATATTCAAAGAGAAGAAACATTTCTCTCATTTAAGTATGTGTAAGGCATACGTTACTACAACTTCTGGTAGTAGTAAATTAATTGAAGGTTCTGGAAGAACTACTATAACTGTGCCTAAGGGAACAATACTTATCATAGAGAATGTTATGTTCTCCTCCAAGTCCAAGAGGAACTTGTTGAGTTTTAAAGATATCCGCCGAAATGAATATCATATTGAGACAATAGATGAGAATAATCTTGAATATATCATCATTATCGAGAATGTCTCTGGCCAAAAGAGGGTTATTGAGAAGTTCCCATCTTTATCTTGTGGCCTGTATTGGACAAGAATTAGTGCAATTGAGGCACATTCTATTGTAAACCATAAGGTTACTGATTCCAATACTTTTACACTTTGGCATGATCGATTGGGACACCCTGGATCATCCATTAAAGAATTTAAAGATTCTTTTAAATAATGAATTTTCTTGCACTTCTTGTTATCAAGGCAAGTTAATTATAAGACCATCACCAACAAAGGTTGGGATTGAGCCCCCTGCGTTTTTGGAACATATACAAGGGGATATTTGTGGACCTATTCACCCACCTAGTGGGTCGTTTAGATATTTTATGGTCTTAATAGATGCATCCTCTAGATGGTCTCATGTGTGCCTATTGTCATCTCGCAACCTCGCGTTTGCAAAATTAATGGCACAAATAATTCGATTACGGTCGCAATTCCTCGATAATCCAATTAAGTCTATTAGACTTGATAATGCTGCTGAGTTTTCATCCCAAGCATTTAATGATTATTGCTTATCAATTGGGATAAAGTGAAACATCCAGTAGCTCATGTTCACACTCAAAGTGACCTTGCAGAGTCTTTAATTAAACGTCTACAATTGATAGCAAGACCATTACTCATGAAAACGAGGCTTACCACTTCTATTTGGGGTCACTCCATTTTGCATGCAGCAACGCTAGTTCGTCTCAGACCGACAAATTATCATAAATATTCCTCGTTGCAATTAGTTTTGGGTCATGAACCTAATATATTCCATTTAAGAATTTTTGGATGCGCAGTATATGTTCCTGTAGCACCGCCATATCGCACCAAAATGGGTCGCCAAAGAAGGTTAGGAATATATGTTGGGTTTGAATCGCCCTCCATTATTCGATATCTTGAAACATTAAAGGGGGATTTATTCACTGCGCGATTTGCAGATTGTCGATTCGATGAGACAATTTTCCCAAAATTAGGGGAGAAATTGGTGAAACCAAACGGAAAATTTTGTGAAAAAATCCATCATCATCTCATCTTGATCCACGTACCTCTATTTGTGAAAAAGAGGTACAAAAGATTATCCATTTGCAAAGAATAGCAAATCAAATGCCAGACGCATTTACGGATTTGAAAAGGATAACAAAATCACATATCTCTGTAGAGAATGTTTCAATCCGTATTGATGTCCCTATTGGACAATCTTCTAGTGTCATAGCTAATGAGTCAAAAGCACACCTAAAATGTGGCAGACCATTGGGTTCTAAGGATCGAAATCCTAGAAAATAAATGATCAAAATGACACTACGAAAGAGTCTCATGAAGAAATCCACGATTTAATAAATTCTGAGATTCATGAGGAAACCACTAAGCCTGAGACTCAAGAAAATAAGGAACTGTCAATAAATCCAATCGATATTGAGACTAATTTGAATCGAGTGGATATAGTGGTGGATCATGTCTTTGCATATAATGTTGCATCTGGCATTATGCAAGATAGTGATGATCTTGAACCTTAATTTGTTGGAGAATGTCGACAAAGACGTGATTGGCCAAAATGGCAAGAAGCAATCCAATCAGAGTTGAATTCACTTGCGAAACGTGAAGTTTTTGGGCCTGTAGTCTAAACACCTAATGGTGTTAAGCCTGCTGGCTATAAATGGGTCTTTGCACGCAAGAGGAATGAGAACAATGAGGTACAAAAATATGAGGCACGCCTTGTTGCACAAGGATTTTCACAAAGGCCTGGTGTCGATTATGAAGAGACATATTCACCCGTTATGGATGCTATAACGTTCCGTTATCTCATTAATTTTGTTGTCCATGAAAGGCTTGACATGCATTTAATGGATGTGGTTACCGCCTACCTTTATGGCTCACTTGATAATGAGATATACATGAAAATTTCCGAGGGATTTAAAATGCCTAATGCACAAAATTCAAAATCCCAGGAAATGTTTTCAATCAAATTGCAAAGATCTTTGTATGGTCTAAAGCAATCAGGACGTATGTGGTATAATCGTCTTAGTGAGTACTTATTAAAGGAAGGTTATATAAATGATGCCATTTGTCCATGTATTTTTATAAAGAAAACAACATCGGAAATTGTTGTACTTGCCGTATATGTTGATGACATAAACCTTATTGGAACTCCTATAGAACTCCAAAAGGCAATTGATTGTTTAAAGAAAAAATTCGAGATGAAAGATTTCGGAAAGACAAAATTATATCTTGGTTTGCAACTTGAACATTTGGCAAACGAAATTTTGGTTCATCAATCTAGCTACATAGAAAAGGTACTGAAACGATTTTATATGGATGGAGCACATCCGTTAAGTACTCCGATGGTTGTTCGATCACTTGATGTGAATAAAGATCCATTCCGACCTCAAGAAAAGAATGAAGAGCTACTTGGTCCTGAAGTACCATATCTTAGTGCAATTGGTGCACTAATGTATCTTGCCAACACTACAAGGCCTGACATAACTTTTTCAGTTAATGTCTTAGCAAGATATAGCTCTGCTCCTACAAGGAGACTTATAAATGGAATCAAACACATATTGAGGTATCTAAAACGGACTACCGATATGGGCTTATTTTATGGCAATAATTGCAGTCCCGATCTTGTTGGTTATGCTGATGTTGGGTATTTATCTGATCCATACAAGGCTCGACCTCAAACAGGCTATGTGTTTACATGTGGAGGCACTGACATATCTTGGCGATCTACTAAGCAATCAATTGTGGCTACTTCATCTAATCATGCTGAAATAATTGCTATTCATGAAGCAAGTCGAGAATGTGTGTAATTAAGGTCTATAATACATCTTATTCGAGACAAATGTGGTTTGAAGTGTGACAAACTACCCACGATTTTGTATGAAAACAATGCAGCCTGCATAGCCCAATTGAAGGGAGGATTCATAAAAGGAGATAGGACAAAACATATTTCACCAAAGTTATTTTTCACACATGATCTTCAAAAGAATGGTGATATCAATGTGCAACAAATTCGTTCAAGTGATAATATGGCTGATTGTTCACAAAATCTCTACCAACATCAACCTTCAAGAAGCTAATACACAAGATTGGGATGCGAAAGCTCACGGATGTAAATTGATGCTCTCATCAGGGGGAGTTAATGCGCATTGTACTCTTTTTCCCTTACAAGGTTTTGTATCGATGGGTTCCTTGCAAGGTTTTTAACGATGCAGCCAAAATGCGTATTTTTAAACATGTGTACTCTTTTTCCTTTTCTAGAATTTTTTCCATTGTGTTTTATTTTAGTTAAGATTTTAACGAGGCACATTATTTGTTGAATACACATTCAAGAGGAGTGTTAGAATTCTATTTATGATGAATGTCTATATTCTAAAGAGATTCTAGATTCTAGAGTTTGTTACTTGATGACGAAATCACTCTTTCCTTATAAATAAAAAAATCTTACCCCATTATAAATCATCCAAAATTCAATACTTCTTTATTGTTTCCTAACAAACCAGTCGTTATGGACGAATCTACTCCTTTGTACAGCCATAAAAGACAAAAAAAAAACAAAAAAGGAAATTGAAGAAAAGTTTAAGAAAAAAAGGAGTCGGTTGTTTTGCTGATAACCAAAACCGAAGTTTTACGATTATAGAAGCCGCGCATATTTTCCCAAAAGAAAACCCGGCAAACCATCGTCTCTCTCACACATACAGTATCGAATTTGAGAATTTGGGACTGAGAAGAAGGGAGGAGCCATGGGAGAAAGGAAAGTATTGAACAAGTATTATCCGCCGGATTTCGATCCGGCGAAGATTCCACGACGGAGACAGCTCCCAAATCAGCAGATGAAAGTGCGCATGATGCTTCCTATGAGCATTCGTTGTGCTACTTGCGGCAATTACATCTATAAGGGCACCAAATTCAATTCCCGCAAAGAGGATGTCGTTGGCGAGGTATTTACAATTTTTACCCCTTTGATCTTACAGCTGTTATTGCTAACCCTTGCAATTAGGGAATCTAGGATTTGTGTTTTATGTATTGCCCAATTGAGAATTTTGTGATATGGTGGTGAGCGAGTCTGGTGAATTTGAATTTTTTTTTGTTCTGGTGTTATTTTGGAGATGCTTTTGTTTCATTAAGTTGATTTTTGAAGTGTCACGAGTATCAGATAAACCTATGTATGTAGTGGCAATTAGAGTTCTTGTTAGGTTTTAGAATGGCTGACTGTTGGATAAAAATTGGATAATACTTATATTGCGTATCTCAATGGGATAATACATATATTGGGTGACTGTTGTGAAAGATTCGGACTTGGCTTGGAAACAGATAGCTGAAGTAAATCAAATATGTATAGAGGTTTGGCAAATTGCTGTTAATTAGTACTAGTTTTGTCTGTTTAGTAAAACACCAAGGCATTGCTTCTTCGTGCTGCTAATGCTCTTAAATTTGTATCACCAGATAAGGTAGAAAGCTTTGACGTGATGACGCCTATGTTTTGGCCATGAATTCCGCTGACTTCCCATCCTTGATCGCAAGCTATACGTTTCCTACCATACATTTTGATATCTTGGATGAACTTACGACTTAAAACCATAATAATATCCCCGTAAGATTACTTTAGTGTTCATACTCAGCATCACTCGAATTAATACACCATCGGGGAGGAAATTGACCTACCCTGCACTGTGTTGTTGTCTTCCAGTAGCTTGGTAGCCATTTAATTAGCCCTTTTCCCTGCACTTATCCATCATTTGGCTGAGAACCTCCATAGAGAAAATGTATAGGATAGGAGCAGATGATTTGCTGATTTAAATCCGCATTGTAATCTGAATACGTTTGGATGCAACACTATAATCAGGACACGGAACATGAGAATGGAAATAATCAACCAGATCCCACCTTAAACCCATATTCCCCAGCTGAATATTAAGAAAGGAGAAAAGGGCTTGGCACATGCTTTTTACAAGTCAAGATTGCAGAGAAATTTAGAATTCCATCCTTCGCTCTTGAAAGTGGCTATTTTATACCTTTATTTTGATAAAAATCAAAGAAATTGATAGTGGCTCATTAACAATTGGAGAAGCATCTAAAATTTGCTTGCAAAAAAGCAACAATAAAAATAAAGCATGTAGTGTCTGTCTTCTTGCCATGAAAACATGTTGTGTGGTGTAATAAGTCTATAAGAGGCATCTTGTTAAGAAATTTATTTTTAGTTTAACAGAGAGTAGCTTGACATTAAACATACTAACTAGCCAGTCTGAAGTCCTTAGTCCTTACTCAGTATGCCCCTTTGTTTTTAGAAGTTTGAGCAGTAAGTTAGGCAGTGATTATCCTTTTTTTTTAAATGGTCAGGCAGTGATAATTCTTTCAAAAGTTACACTGTAGTAGAAATCAGTCAAATATATATATGTTTGTGTGTATATATATCTTTATCTATGTATGTATATGTTGTTGATCTGAATTATAATCACGTCTCAAATTATGCAGACCTACTTAGGAATACAAATCTTCAGATTCTACTTCAAGTGCACAAAGTGCTCCGCAGAGATTACTTATAAGACAGATCCAAAAGATTCTGATTATACTGTTGAATCAGGTGCGACTAGGAATTTTGAGCCTTGGCGTGGCCAAGATGAGGTAAGAATTTTATCAACTTAAAGTCCTATTCACCACTTTCTTCCCCAGTGGAAGGAGTGCGAACCCTATGTTTATATAAATTTCCAATTTTTAGGGTAGTCCAGTATCTTGTGCATTCATGTTTATGTTTTTGTTTGTTTGTTTAGGAAATGGAGAAGGAGAAACAAAAAAGAGATGCTGAAGAAATGGGTGATGCAATGAAGTCATTAGAAAATAGAACCTTGGATTCGAAGAGAGAAATGGATATTATGGCTGCATTAGATGAGATGAAATCCATGAAGGTGAGTCTTGAAGTTATTTCTTCACTTTTTTCGTGACTAAACTATCTTGTGACCAAAATTTACACGTATGCATGTTGTTTTCGCACTATATTGCTGTGTTATATATATATTTTTTCTGTTAGTTTGATACCTTTGATCTTCCATTTTTCCAGTCAAGACATGCAACTGTGAGCGTAGATGCAATGCTTGAAGCTTTGCAGCGGGCAGATGAGGCAAAGGTATGATTGTGTTTTATATTGTTCTCCCACTTGAATAGGAGTGAAAATGTTGTCCTTGGTGTTTAGTGTTCAACATTATCACAATACTGCTGATTGATAAATATAGAGAACTTCAAGTTCATTCCTACGTAAAGTTGCTGGATGTTATAAGCTTCTTTTGACACATACTGTGGCTTTTGCTTGAGATCAGTTGTGACCAAAGCTTTCAAAGGACATAGTAGTTTATCAGATCAAATCAACACGCTCTACTATTGGGATTCTGGACCTTTTTTTGGGATTCTATATGCTCAATTGACGATATAGCTCTTATAATTAAGAATCAAATCACAGTCTAAATTCTTCAATTTTCTTCTTGAACACTATCTCGTATTAGATATTGAGTGATTGCCTACCTCAAGCTCAAGACACCTGTTCAAAGTTCAAACTCTGGGAGGGAGGGGATAACCAAAATTAAAAGAAATGGGTGAAACCACACATTTCAAACCCCATGAGATCATTGGAGATGTTTAACCAGTTGTGAAGAATCACAGAGGTGTTCAGCACTGAAAGTATCTGTAGAAGGTTGAGTCCAGGAAGAACTATGAAGAGTCGAAGGAGTTTAAAAGAAAGTATTCGCTTAAATGATTGGTTATTCAGGATGATGAAAACAATTTATGTGATTAAGCTCTACTAACTAATAGGGGAGCCTCGGTAGTGCCACTCTTCACTGGATCGTGATGGTTCATGATGATCTGTTGAAGAACATTTTTATAATTAGTTGATGAGTAGGTGAAACATTTGATGAACTGCCTTATTTACCATATTAATGCTTGCCCTGACAGGCGAGGAAGCTGGAGGAAAAAGATGAAGCTCTCATAAGATCAGTTTTCCAGGTTGGTATATGATAGTCTGAATATCTGTTATTTGTTCATAGGTATTTCTAAGAGCTTTAATTTCTTAAGAAGTTTTGTTGGTCTTGTGATTTCAAATCAGGGTTCAAGAGAGATAATCAAAAGAATCCCTGATGAAGAGCTTGAGGAGGACGATGATGATTTAGCTTTTTTTGCCCTTGAAAGTTCAGGGTCAGAAAACAAAACTCTTAAGGTACAAGTGCCTGGTCAGTTAATTCAGTTTTCCATCTTTTATGTTGCATCAACCTTCTTCTATACAAAATAGACTTTAATAAATATTGTATGAATTATGCTTTGTTCATGGGTTTGAATACCAAGGAAGTACCATACATTTATGTCACAGTTGCCTTTGGCGATCTGCATCAAGCAAGTGAGATCCCATGCCTACCTTCCAAACATAAAATGTAGACATCATATCCCTTCAAAACTTTTCAAACACCCGTGTGTCCCACTTAGAGCCTGAACAAGGACGTAATGCTTAGCGAAAAATTTCGGGGGCATTACACTAGAGATAGTTGTTATGCTCTAAGGTGAAGCACCTTGTAGAGCTGTTGTCGTCACTTGAGCAATCTGTTATATTGTTTATAAACCTGGTAGTGGTCCTATTTTGTCGTCCATTAATGGTTGAGAAAATAGACTTGAGATTATGTGGGGGAACTCGCTTTTAGGCTCCTTGGCCACAAACCGTGTTTTAGGTACACATATGATATCAGAACCTTTTCTACACTAGTATAGTAAGCTTAGTCCACTTTGCTCGGCAACTTGAGTGCGCAGGAAAGTACCATAATGCTGTTGAATTAGCTCAAATTACCTGCAAATGACAATATTGGAAGTAAAGTTTTCTTTCAACCCCTTGGCTGCACCCAGGGGCGGATGTAGCGTATATTCAGCGGGTTCAATTGAACCTGTAACTTTCGACGCGGAGTAAATATTTATATGTAAATATTTATTAAAATTACAAAATAATAGATATGAACCCATAAATTTTTTAAAAGTTGAATCCATAAGGTTTAAATTTTGGATCCGCCTCTAACTGCAGCACGAAGCTTGTCTTGGAATCTTTTACTGTTATGAATATTATGATATATGAATAGCATAAGATTGATATTTTCATTAAATGAAAAACTAAATAAACGCAACAGATATCTGTATGGAGTACTATTTTTTCGTTTAAATAGAACAAAAAATGTGCGAAGGAAATATAAAGTTCTGTTAATTATCTTCCTTTACTAGAGAGGCCCAATAAGTGGCAGCGTCTACAAAATGATCAACCTCTTTTGCATTAGACCTGTCATGTGTTTTACATGCAACTAAATAGAAGTAGAAAATTACAATGTCCATCCGCAAAATTAGAGGACAGTTTTGTTGGGAGCATTTACTGTTAGATTGAAATCTGAAATTTCATCATGCCTGAAGTCTAAATCTTCCTTTTGTTGTTTCTTATTAATATTAAGCTTGTTGTTCTCTAAATGCAGAGGAGAAAGGTTTCTGAGGAACCTAATGACAAACCCACCAATTTTTTGACAAAAGCCAGCGTTACTGACAGCTCTATCAACAAAGGTTGGTTTAGTCGACCCATCTGATTCTGTTCTGAGTCTATCATTGCTTCCCACTGTTCCTATAACCTTTTATGTCTGGATATATTTTTTGGGTCACAATACCCTTCATTTATGACAATCATGTGAGTGGATTTCCATTTGAAGAATAGCCTTTGAAGTGATTTCCATCCGTTGCGCGTGATATTTGCTTCTTGAAATCGGAGGCTGGTGATGATAGTGAATGCATAGTTGTCCACGAAGCAATCTGTTGTCTTCTGCTTTTTTTGCATGGTTTGTTCTCTCTTATATTTCCTTGGGGAGGGTTTTTGTGTGTGGTGGTTGGGGGGATGAGTTAGAGCTTTCAGCCTGGTAATTTGATGGACGTCATTAACTCTTCAACAATCATAGATTTTACTGGTTTTACTTTGAAGATAAACTAATAATAGTCATAGATACTTTTTTCTGGTCATTCGGTGATTAATGCTGAGAAAAATAGCATTTTAGGTGTGACCGTGTTTTCATGACTTATGTTGCAGATAAAGCATCATCAAGTGATGGTAAAATCATTTTCAAGTCCTCGTCAGTCAAAATATCCGTTGTTAAGAAGCCCCCCTCAGACTCCAGCAGCAAGAAGACAGTAGAAGGAAAGCAGCAAGAGGCAGAAAAGAGTGGTGTGACAAGCAATGGTCTACTATCGTTATGTCAACAATATGAAAGTGATGAAGATGACTGATTTAATGAATCCTGTAAGCTGTCAATGTCCATATATCCGCAACAGTATTAATTGCGGGGTGCTATTTTCATCGGGAATGCTCTTTCTCTGGGCACTTGAAGCTTAAGCCTTGGTTCTCTGCAAATCGCCAGTTTGTAGGTATAATGACTATCCTCTTCGGTTCATGCACCAAATCTCTAGTTGCTTTCGTCTATTATTCTTGTGACAATCTGAGGGTCTTTTTTACTGCTCGACTGTTTCTTTTTTTCTGAAGGATTTTTTAACTTGTAGGTGATATTTTTGCAAAAGAGATTTGCTGAGTTTATAGTAATTAGGGGAATGAAATCTCCTCTTCTTTCCCCTGATCCAACCACCCACCCAAAAGAAGTAGCTATATTATTTCTCATTGAAAGAGAGTAGTGGTTGAGAGGATTACATTATCCATTCTTTCTTAGTTAAAGAAAAAAGAGGAGAAAATTGCAGCCATTTACTTTTACCTGCTGGACGCTTTTGTCTTTCCACTATTGGGTTTGCACTTTGGAGGATCAAAAGCTTCTACGCTCTTCATGGCGGGCGGAAAGTTTCAATTTCTTGAATGAATATGTATAGCAGATTGTGCAAAAAGTAACGTTTCCCTAGCTGTTTGTTTCCACTTATTGGGGTTTGAACTCGAATTAATCGGATTTGAGTCTTTAAGTACAATTTTTGTAACCATTTAATATTTGGTTAGAATAGCTTGGTTAGAGCATAACAGACTTCGTTTCTCTTTCATTTACTCATTAGAAATCGTCTTCTCTATTTCCTTTTCTTTTCTAACTAGTTTCTGCACACATACAGTCTGACTTGTTTTTGGTGTTAATATAAAGTGGGCGCGGCAACGAAAATGTTTGCGAAAATTAAGATGCAGGTGTTTTGCTTTCCCATATTTGGTTAAATGGGAGATAAAAATTGAAAATAAAAATGTGAGGAGAATGAACGATGTTACAATAAATAATAATTCTAGTGCCCTTTCCGGTGGATTTTCAAAGAAAAAACTATCCAAATTTACCTCTTCAAAATTTATTTTCTTCACACTTTTATTTATCTCCATAAACAAAAAGTAAAAGATCTAGATAGCCTCTTAAATTTGGCGCAATTTTTACACTAACTTAGCTTGTGACATGAGAATTATTTGAAAATATTGTTTTGTCAACAGCTTATATCGACGTGACAAATTACGAGTGTTTCATTTTGGAGCATACGGGGCTCTTAATATTGTTTTTTTTCTCTTTTTCCGAGTAGAATATTTAGCAAAACATTTCCAAATTATCCTTCAAAATGTTACTCTCATGTATCTCGAAAAAACCCAAACAAGGTAAAGAAAAGGGGCTTTTGCATCTATTTTCGATTTTGGGGTCATAATTGAAAAAAGAGAAAAAAAAAGAAATTGTAAGCTTACCCGTTTTACGATCAATTTCAGATTTGTCATGTCTGAAGTTAAAAAATAGTCTGAAGTGAAAAAATTGTACATCAGATGCACTTAATGCCAAATAGGTCTGAAGTAAAAAATTGCATTACAGATGCACTTAAGGCCAAAAGGTTTGAAGTTAAACAATTTTTTTTCTACACTTAATGTCACGTCCTTAGTCTTGAACTAAGCGCACGTGCGGCACTTGGCAACTCGCTCGCGTTCTTTCTATGCCAAGTCAGCCTTACTACACTCAAGATTGCTAAGAGAATGGTAGAAAGACCACAAGAGAATTGTTAAAGGAAGCTTTGTATTGGAGAGAACTTGAATTGCTTTTTCTTGATGAATTACAAATGCATTCCCCTTATTTATACTAATCACCTAGGGGCTAGTGTGTAAATAATAATTGTTCTACAAGTCCTTCCATATTTACAAATAAGTCCTTTCTCTAGAATTCTCTACATAACTAGAATCTTCTAGGGACTTTCCTAGCAAATCCATAGGTTTCTAGAGTCTTCCTAGGAAAACCTCTATATTTCTCTAGAACCTTCTCCACAAGTGCTACTCTATTTTATATGTAAGCTTCCACATGGCATTAATATATGCCAAATGGCGCCTACGTGGCATGATGATGTGGTGGGTCATGACACTCTCCCCCACCCAATTTTGTGCCGCCCTCGGTACAAAGCATTGACACGTACGCGCGCACCTCGCCTTGGCATCGCCGAAAATCTTTGTCCATTAGCCATGATGCCCTATGAAGCAGTTCGCCTTCCCGTGTCATAAGGTACTGATCACCTTTCCGTTTTCCCTTTTTGTACTTTGGACGACTAGCAATGATGGCCTCGACCCTCCGCCCATCGGACGCCCCTTCTTGCTCTTGGCCTGAATCTTCCGATGACTCAACCAAGTCCAACAAATTCTCAAGCATCGTCTAAGTCCGATAACATGCCATCACTTTGTAGCTCACCATCCTCTTCAACTATGTGCGTCCAACCTTTCTTGCTGCCACCATGCTCCGTTTGCATGGCGCCAAGATAGGCTTTGGAATCCCTTACTTTCGGCTTAGATTTCAAGCGCATCCCTCTAATGCAGGAAGTTTCTCCTGTGTCATACTTATATGCTTGAGCAAAGTTCCCTATAATTGATGCAAGCTTCCCCAACTCTGGACATTCAATGCCCAATGTAATCCTTCACAAAAGTAGCACCCTCCCTTAAGCACGTACTCGTTACCGTTTTGCGGCCCCTTACCGTTTCTCTTGGACCCTTGTCCGTTATGGGATGGCCCCTTTCCATTACCCTTATGTACCTCGGCTATTCCTTTCCCATTGTCCTCGTAATGATCTCCCTCACCCCTCTCGGTGTTGCCTTCTTTGGACTTGGCATGCTCCATCTTGAAGTCAACAAGTGACTCGGCTACTCCTATGGCCTCGTTCACGTTGGCTACTTGATGTCTTCTTAACTCCCGCTTTGCCCAATTTTGCAACCCATCCATGAAGTAGAAGAGGGAATCTTCCTCGGACAACGACATGATTTTCAGCATTAAGGTATTGAACTCGCGCACATACTCCCCAATTGAGGTCGTCTGTCAGAGCTCTCTTAGCTTCCGCATAGCCTCACACACCACATTCATCAGGTAGGATTTCTTCTTCAACCCCTTCTTGAACTGCTCCCACGTCTCAATCTTGCATAGCCCTTTTTTCAATGTTGGCACACTTCCGACGCCACCCCAGCATGATAGCTTCGGTCAAGTATATTGAGTCGTTATGTACCATAACAACGTCGTCATTTTACCTGACTACCTCAAAGTACTTGTCCATCCTCCAAAGTAAGTCTGTCGCCTCGTGTGCGTCCCGTGCACCGCCATAGTGCTTTCGCTTAGGGACCTTCACGTTGATCCCTTCTTCCAGTACCAAACCCTTGGTAATTCAGGCCAAGGTTCCCTACAAAACTTCCTTCTAGCAATTTCTTGTATTCTTGCTAACATTCCTTAGTCATAATCTTTGCTCTGATATCACGTTGTCACATCCTTAGTCTTGAACTAAGCGCACGTGCGGCACTTGGCAACTCGCTCGTGTTCTTGCTATGCCAAGTTAGCCTTACTACACTCAAAATCGCTAAGAGAATGGTAGAAAGACCACAAGAGAATTGTTAAAGGAAGCTTTGTATTGGAGAGAACTTGAATTGCTTTTTCTTGATGAATTACAAATGCATTTCTCTTATTTATACTAATCACCTAGGGGCTAGTGTGTAAATAATAATTGTTCTACAAATCCTTCCATATTTACAAATAAGTCCCTTCTCTAGAGAATTCTCTACATAACTAGAATCTTCTAGGGACTTTCCTAGCAACTCCATAGGTTTCTAGAGTCTTTCTAGGAAAACCTCTATATTTCTCTAGAACCTTCTCCACAAGTGCTACTCTATTTTATATGTAAGCTTCCACATGTCATTAATATATGCCAAATGGCACCTACGTGGCATTATGATGCGGTGGGTCATGAAATCAAGGCCAATAAGTCTAAAGTGGAAAACTGCACTTCAGATGCACTTAAGGCCAACAGGTCTGAAGTGCAACTATTGTTTTATGCACTTAAGGCCAAATACCTGAAGTGCAAATTGCCTTCGAATTTTAACAATCCAGTATACGATATTATACCTAAATCTACTCTAAACGAGCTTAAATTTGAAACATAACCTCCAAATATCATCAACAAATCCCAAGTAAAAATTTGTCAAAACAACAATAAATCTAACGAACCTATTTTATAATTAAGGAAAAAGAAGAAGAAGAAACCCTAAGAATAGTAAAAAATAAAGCGCAACAACAACTCACCATTCTAAAACATCATAAACTACCTTCAAATATGTCCGTCAACACCATATAAAATTATTGTTACCCGAAAAAGAAGAAAAATAAGAAGAAAGAGCCAAAAAGGCCAAAAGTTACTTAAACAATGAGTACCAATTAAAAAATTATTAAAAAGTGAGTACTGTTATAAATAGAATTCTATTTATGGTGAATGTCTATATTCTAGAGAGATTCTAGGGTTTGTTACTTGGTGACTAAGTTTCTCTTTCCTTATAAATAGAGCGATCTTACTTTATTATAAATCATCCCAAGATTCAATAAGAATTTTCTCTCTTTCTATGCAGTATTGTTCTTGTTCTTTTATTATTTTATAACAAGTACATATTAAATTTGGTCGCCCAAAAAAAAAACCCATTCTCTTTTGCTACTGTTCTTGTCCCCTCATTCGGTCAGTCGAATCGGGTTTTAGCCTATCCAAGCCGACCCGGAAACCAAAACCCTAGCCGCCATTTTTGTTTTTCATCTTAACATTATATATACATCCCATTAAAACCCTAGCTGAACACCGCCTTTTGTGAACCTCACAGTATCTGTCGCTCTTGTTCTCTCCAGCTCCAAAAGTAAGCGGAGTTTGAAGAAAATGCCGGTTGTACCTCAAAATCTGTTGCTATTTATGCATAAAACTGTCGGTTGATATATTTGGTGAGCTTGTATTAGATAGATTTATGTAAATGTGATAGAAAGGGTGACCAATTAGCCAGTCACATTCATTGGCCCCTAATACGGGCCGATTTTACTATGTGTGAATGGTCAGTATGTCACCGACAGTAATATTAATGGTGTTTGATAGCCTTAATTCTGGTGAATTTTGTTTATTCCGCATTCACTGAAGGGCTATTGACATTACATTGTTGAGACGGAATTATTCTTCAATGGAGAGTTAATTAATAAGAATAGTTTGGGTTCAGATTCTTAATATCATTGCTTATTCCTTAAAGAAATTGGCTTTAGGGAACTTGTGAAAGATTGTAAATGTGACTAAATAGGCGAATAATGAAGTAGCTTTCTTAGTTTTTGAGTGTAGTTTGAAAATTGGGAAATGGATTTCCTGAACCTCAAGTATGGAGGATGAACAATGTTTTACATATAGATGGTGAGTGAAAGACGAAAATGAGTATACATTTTATCAGATAAATGAACAAAAAAGGCTCCCTCAGTATAAATTTCCAAGTTTGAGTTTAGGATGTGAATTTACTGTGTATGTGATTTTGTAACAAGCTAAGGTTAATTATCTTAGAAGCTGGAAATGAAGAAAACTGTCAATGGTTGTAAAAATAGAGATTGATTGAGATTCCTGATAGCAATCCAATTTTATAGGATTCTCAACGGGTTCCTTTTGGTTTAGACAATTAAGAATCAAGATCGGGGATTCAACACATGGACATTACTCTGATCAATGTGCAAGTTGATTATAGAAGATTAAGATACTAGTCCTAAATAGAAGAGGATTTTGGCTTCACTGGAGTTTGTATGTATAGTTTGGTGTATATTGACTGACAGAAAGGAAGCATGGATGCTTTGATGGAGCTGTTAACTCCTAATCACTTCCTGAAACCTAAACCTTTGTTGCTGGTGCATTCTGCACTTTGTAAATAGCATACAACATACTCCCTCTGATGAGCTTTATAATAAAATACCAAAGCTATTAATGCATGCATTAGTATGATTAAAGACAAAATTGTCCTTAAATCCCTTAAAGCTAGGGAATATGGTGACCATTTTTGTAAATAATTATTTTTCTTAAAAATTATGCAAGGATTATAATTTTAATACACCACACCAAACAGTAGATAAGAAATAGTATTTGCATACTAATGCTTGCATTACTAACACATGCATTATCAATATACCTTATTTTGTACTATTCTTATGCACCCTACCAAACGACCTCTTAAGCTTTTAAAATCAGAAGTATTTTTTTTCTTTAACTCTGTGCCGAGTCAAACTACCTCGTCTAAATTGAAACGGATGGAGTATTTTAATTGGAGCTCTATGAGACGTATTTTGTTAGCTCCATGAGACGTATTTTAACAACTCAATGAACGTGTACTGGAGCTAATCTTACTTGTATTTCATCCTCTATAATGAAATACTTTATCTAAAAAAATAATTGGAGCATGCATGCATCAAGTATCTTAACTACTATTATTTGAAACTAGTAAATTTGTATATTCCTTTTATAAATAACTAAATTAAAACAATGCTATTGAAATAGTCATGTTATTATATAATTTTTTTAATCTAATAAATAGTTAAGTAAAATTTCATTCTTGGTCTACTTCTTTGTATCAAAGTTCTCGGCATTTCTAGTTAAAAGGGACTGTTGCAAACACTTAAACATAACCCTCCCATCTCAGTTTTGTTATTAGGATTTTTAGTAAATATTTCTAAAAGCTTCTTTTTTTACGATTCTATATATTTTATAAAGGAAAAGCAAAGAGAAGCTTTTCATTTGATCGTACTCTCATTATCTTCTTGATTCTTTTTAAATTTTCTTTGTATTTTTTTTGTTATTTTCTTCTCTCTTTATTAGGCCTTCCTTTCCTTATATTTTTTCATATTTTTTCTTTTTAATTTTCTTTCATACCTATTGCTTCCTAATGTGTATTCATTTAGGGGTCGTTTGGTTGGGATACGATTTATATCGGTATAAGTTATGCCAGTATAAATTATATTGGGATAAGTTATGCTGTGATTAGTTATGCTGGGATTGTTGTTTATTCACTGTTTGGTATGTTGTATTAAGAATGAAAATTGTATAATTTCTAAGAAGAAGGTATAAGTTATACCAGTGCTAATTACCCCACCTTCTATAAGGTATAAGTTATACCAGTGCTAATTACCCCACCTTCTATAAGGTATAAGTTATCCTGGTGTTAAAATTAACACCAGGATAACTTATACCTGGTTTGCTAATCAAACAGGGTATTAAGGTGGTATTAAATTTTATACCACCCTTATACTTTCTTATACCTCATACCAAACGACCCCTTAAAGTATTATTTATCGATTCTCACCCTTCCTCACTTGCTTTTCCATTCTTTACCTTTTCTAATCTTCTTATTTTATTCTTTTCTTGATCATATTCACATCTTTCTATTCTTCTATAAGTTAGTGTCACGACCCAAATTCTCAACCTTAGTGATCGTGATAGCGCCTAACACCACACTTGCTAGGCAAGCCAATGTTAGAAGTCGATTAACTAATTTTCCTTAATTAATTACTTCAACTTAAATAATTTAATTTAAATGAACTTAATCAAATTAATTTCTAACAACCACAAAATAAAATAATAAAACTGACCAACTAAATGAAACGAACCACAGACTAATTATAATAACAACTCTAGGACTACCCCAGGGTCTGGTTTCACAATCCACGAACTACTAAAGAATGCTACAAATAATGGCTGAAAGAAATACTGTAACTGTTCTGAATAAAATAAAATAGTGTATGTAGATATAGGAGAAGACTCTCGAATATCTGCGAACGCTGGCAGATGTACCTCGTGTCTCCAAATGAATCGGGTGGTCGTCCTGAAATCCTCTACTGCTGATTAATACCTGGATCTTTGCAAAAGAGCATAGAGTGTAGTATCAGTACAACCGACCCCATGTACTGAATAAGTGTCGAGCCTAACTTTGGCGAAGTAGTGACGAGGCTAAGTCGGGCTTCAACAATATAATATTTAATAACAATAAATAATAAGGCCAGAAAGAAGTCTAAACAAAGAGATAAATAAGTGCTGCAACAAAATAAAATAACTCAGCTATAACCATCTCTCAAATAACTCTTCAACATTCCAAACTTTAACTTTGAATAAAATAATGCTAAAAATATTTAGAGAGTAGTAAAATAGACACTTTCACTTCTCAAAACTTTTATTTTCTTTTCCTTTAAAAATCAGTAAATATAAATGTCCTCCCTTATCGCTCCTTGTTGCGGCGTGCAACCTGCTCCCACCTGTCCTCCCTTATTGCTCCTCCCTAAAAATATCACCCTTATTACTCCTGTTGCGGCGTGCAACCCGATCCCACCTGTCCTCCCTTATCACTCCTTGTTGCGGCGTGCAACCCGCTCCCACCAGACATATCATATCAATATATTCATAATTTTCACAGTTCAGGCCAAGCCTTTACAATATTTTTGTTTCAACAATTATAAATAAATAAACTACATTTTTTCTCATAACCTCATCAATAACCTCTCAACCATGAAACCAACAGGAATATCAAAATATATATACATTTATTTCATAACAAAAATATCAAACCTCTCAACTATGTTTATATCACAAGGAACCCAGCTCAAACAACCAATCATCTTTCCAATTAGTCACAACAATAACTAACAACAATTCAACAATGCTAAACAGTCATAGAACCAATAACGAACATATAACAGTTAAGACAATGATCAAACAAGTGGGAAACGGGAAAATGGATCATGTTTAACAAACAATTTGGGTGGTGCAGATACTCGTCACCACACCTATACACCACGCCCATGCAATTCACATAGAAAACAAGTGTGGAGTCCTATTCCCTCAAGCCAAAGTTAGACCAAACACTTACCTCAATTCCGCAGGTCACTCACTGCTCAATTATTGTTTTTCCTTTCGAATTCACCTCTAACTTGCTCGAATCTAATCAAAATTAACTTAATGTCATTAACTAATTCTAAAGGAACTAACTTTACTGAAAAATATAATTTTTCCTAAGTTTTCTAAAAAAAAGTGAAAACTCGACCCCGGGCTCGCTTGGCCTAAACTCGGGGTTCGGACCAAATTACGTTTACCCATTCACCCACGAACCCAAATATACTATTAGTTTTGAAATCTGACCTTAATTTGATATAAAAATTCAATTTTTACAAAACTCCCCAATTCTACCCAAATCTTAAATTTTTACCATGAAAATTCTTTGTTTTTGCTTTAAAAGTGATGCAAAATAGTAAGAAATTTAAAGAATAAGGTTTGGAATTGATTACCTATGAATTGGGGATAAAGATTGTTGAAGAAAATTCGTTTTTATGGCTGGAACTTCGAAAACTTGGAGAAGAAAGGGTTCTGCCCGGTTTTTAATTCGTTTTTATAACACTGAACATGTGACCTTCGCGTTCGCAGCACAGTGGCCACGTTCGCGAAGGGTCAGGGCCCCCAGGCCTACGCATTCGCAGGGATTGGGCCGCGTTCGCGGAGCTTAAGCTCCCAAGCTTCCGCGTACGCGGTCAGGTCTGTGCGTTCGCATAGAAGGAAAGCCCAGCGGTTCCCTTAGGCCCGCTAACTCTATGCGTTCGCGGGGCCCTAGCCGCGTTCGCATAGAACAAAATGGCCCCCCACCTATTTACCCTATGCGTTCGCGTTTAGGGTAGTGCGAACGCAATGCACAAAATAGCTGTGCACCAGCAACAACAAAGACACCAGAAAAATTTAAGTGCAAAAATATCCCGTGGCCTATCCGAAACTCACCCGAGCCCTCGTGACTCTAAACAAAACATGCACGCAAGTCTAAAAATATCATACAAATTTGCTCGTGCGATAAAATCACGGAAATAACATATAAATCTATAAATTAAACCTAAAAACTCATCGTTTTCAACGAAACTCTTAAAATTCATAATTTCTCAACCGGATGTCCGAATCACATCAAACGAACTCCGTTTTTTACCAAATTTTAAAGTTAACCTTTAAATATCATAACGAAGCTGTACCGGGCTTTGAAACCAAAATACGGACCCGATACCAATGATTTTTAGCATTATTTCTTTTCTTTAATTCATGAACATTTCAGCAAAACAATATCTTTCAAAAATTGATTTCTAAGGCTTGGGACCTCGGAATTTATTTTCGGGCACACGCCCGAGTCCCATATTTTAGTGCGGACCTCCCGGGATCGTCAGAACACGAATCCGGGTCCGTTTACACAAAATGTTGACCAAAGTCAATTTTTATCAAATTTAAATTCTAAAAATCACTATTTCTCATATTTTCACATAAAAGCTTTCTGATTTCACGCCCGGTCTGTGCACGCAAATTGAGGTATTTCATTTGAGCCTTTTTATGGTTAGTTTGCATGGAACGGAGTCTAATTTTATAAAATAACCCCTTGGGTCATCACAGTTAGGAACTACTAATATCCTTCCTAAAATAATCAACTCAATTATCCTTTCTACTTCTACCGATCTTATGAAAAATTACAAAACCCAACTTCTTCCATCTTGATCAACTTTTCCTCATAATATTCCTGATTTATGTGATACATTAAGAGATTCGATAGTCACTTCTTCAATAATCTTAGTTATAATTCTCTATCTTCCTCTTCTTTCACTAGCATCTCTTTTTTAATTTATAAAAATCACATGCTAATAAAATACATAATTGAATGCTCGAATATTTCTGAAGTGTTATGACCTTTTACTTTGTTTTTTTCCTTTTTCTTTTCTGTCTCATATTCAAACCCTCAACAAATGAGAAATTGTTATCCTCCTTTGAATAACCAAATTGATGACCTTTTTTCTGACTAATCTTATAGATAAAAATCAATCTCTCTTGATTAATCACTTATGGCACTACAACACACCTATCTTATAATTTAATAGAAAGGAGTCAAGAAAGATATTGTATTGTAATATATATATATATATATATATATATTTTATAGAAGCGTAATAGATTTTAAGAAATTATCGAGATAGTCTCTTTAAAACTGTCAAAATGCCACCTAAAAGTACCATGACACAAATTATATCAATTATTTTCGGATGAGACAAATAATCTTATTGTCGCCTATTATCATTTATTTGATCATGTAATCATACTTTTTCAATTCTTCCTAAAATAATGAAAATATATTCAAAATTCAATGTAAATTTATAGCAATCATTCCAAATTTTTTTTTAAAAAATAGAGCATTTTACTGCAAGACAGAAAGGTAAAATTATTGCTTATTACATGTAAATTCACACAATAACTACAAGCCTGTAACATACTACAAGACTAAACACAATGGTACTGTACTTATCAAGGTTTAAAAAATATTACCCACAAACAACACGATATGTTCTTTTTTTTTTCTCACTTCCTAAACAATAAAAGTTATGCACTAATATCGTGTATGATCAAATAATTGTGGCAAAAATACTAACAATGAGAAGAAAATATCAAAAAAAAAAGGAGAAAAAAGAAAGTGATATGTTCTTTTCTTCCTTAATTCCAAAACAATTAATGTTATGCACCTATATCGTGTATGAACAAAAATTGTGATAAAAACACCCACGAAGAAAAAGTTATGGGCCAATATCGTGTACAAACAAATAACTGTGGCAAAAACACTAACAATAAGAAAAAAAGTAAAATAAAAACGATATATTCTTTTCTTCCTCACTTCCTAAACAATGAACGTTATGCACCAATATCGTTTGTGAATATATAACTGTGGCAAAAACACCAATAAGAGGACAAGGTCAAAGAATATTATGTACAAAGAATTTCTTATGAAAAGGGGAAGACTGGTTAATGAAGAAGAAGAGACAAAAGTCACAAAAAAGAGGAGATGTGCGTTAGTATTTATAGTAGCCAAAATACATATAGTAACTTACATTGAGTAATAGGAAAAGAAAGCGTAACAGATATTGAGCAATTATAATAGAACTAGTAAATTTATTCGCGCTTCGCGCGGTTGTAAGAACCTTATTAGATATACAAAGTAATCCCTTTACAAACATCCGAATATAAAGTATGTTAAAGGTTCATTTTAGTTTTCAAAACCCAAACAGATTAAATTTCAAGTTTTAATCGTTTAATTAATTACTATTAATTTTATAATTTTTCACCGCTTAAGATTTTTAGTCGCAAGAAATGTTTAATTTTTGTGTAATATATACATACTATATTTTTCTTTTTCTTAAAAAGGACATGTAAAGAAAGAGAAAAAAATCAAGAAAAATTGATCTTTATGTATAAGTGCAGAGTTGTTTTTCCTCAAACGTAAAATGGATTACTCCTTCTAAGGACTAAAGTTGTAATGACCCACCTATTCACTTAGACCATTTTCGAGCACTTCATTTTCTCGGAGTACCTGAAAATAATAATAACAGGGAATGAAAAGGGAAAAAATATGAATTTGATATATCGCCCAAATCAACGGAACCAAATTTTATGAATATGTTCTCTAATATTTTTCCTTTTCTTTTCCATTTCCTTTATATTTTCTTTTCATTGACATAAAAAAGTATGTAACTAAATATAACTGAAAAGTAAGAACATAAAGGAAAAAAAGAAATGAGAATTCAGTAGAATTGAAAGTGACTTGGTGAAAGCATTTATTTTTTGTCTATTTGAGAAAATATTCATTCAAATAGACAAAAAAAACAAGTATTCATCTGAGCTTGATTAAAAAATAATCAGTTAAAGAATCATTTTAATATAGTTGATGCATGATAATATCATTAAATAGTTCTTACCAACACATGTTTCAAGGGATCAGATCAATTTAACGATCTATGGAGAAAGGTTTCATAGTCTAGAAGAAAAACAGTACTTGCCCATGGTAGAGTGACGTTCACTATTGTTGCTCATCCGCCTGGACATTACATAAACCTTTTAAATGTTATAAAGTCAAAGATGCAATCACAAAAGTGTATGAAGCAATATAGAAATTTTAAATTTCATTGAGGTGTTATAGATAAAAGATTAAATATCCAATTTCAATGCTATTTGAGTTTATGATACGTAAACAAAATAACCTCATAGATTCTTGATTTCATAAAATAGTCATATAGGACACTAATAGCAGACTCTTTCACTTCCACCTATTGACAACCACAATACTTAGTCCATTTTGGATATTTTCTTTCTATTCAGTATATTATCTATATATAAATATAATAAAGAAGCAATGAAAATGGTTCAACTTAAAAGATTAAGGAATAAGAACTTACTTGAGATTTTCTGGGAAAAGTTTAGTTTCTTTCTGAAAACACCATTAATGACGCTGTCAAGATCATCGTTGGTTGCTACCGGGTTATATAGAGGACCGCAGATGAAAGATGTTGGAGAACCAGTCCACTCATTAGGATGCATGCCCTTCTACGTGACCAAGATGACACCATGTGACTCTTCATTATCTTCAGTTACAAAAATTCTTTATTGCCTTTCACAGCTCTTCACCACACTCTTCAATCATATATTTAATAAGGACTTTAAATAGGGAAGGGGAAAAGAACAAAAATTATTAGAGGTTTCTTGAGCAAAATAAGAAGAGGAAAGGCGAAAAATTGAGAAAAAAGATAAATACGCTTATGAGATATGCCACCTCACATTTCACATTCCCAGTTTTATATAGATATATAAATGGGTATTAAATTTATTAATAATCCTAATAAATGTATTTATTAAGAATGGGCAGAATGATTAAATTAAATCAATAAAAATCTTAGGAATTCTTTGAGATTTTATATGAACTAGTGGTATGCACAATGGAAGCCTTTATGGACTAAGGGAAGTTATATGTGGTAAATGGTAACAATTAGGTGAGAGAGCAGTTAGGAATAGAGAGGCTAATTAAATGGATTAAAAGGCGCAACTCTTGGTTTTTATGCAATTAAAACATGATATTTGTTTAATTTAGTAATGATAGTGTGTAAGAAACCCAATAAACTGAAAAATCTAGCCGTTAATTTTTATTTTGTAACTGAAATAAATATAACGAGATGTAATAAACAGGATAGAGAATGATCAATTTCAAATTGCTAAACAATTTAAATGAGAATAATGAAAGGGAAAAGGCAAAAAAAGTAGAAAAAAATAAATAGTATTTTTGGCTAAAGAGAGGTGCCAAGTCACCTTTTTAATTCCCTCCTTTATATATATATATATATATATAGAGATTTTTGAAACAAGCTTCTTTCATGTAATGTCTGCTTGAGCTGTATAGTATTACATTCCTTATACTGAAAAGGTCAAAATATGTCCTTGTACCCGTCACGATCCGAATTTTTCATTGTCGGGATCGTGATGGCGCCTAACGTTGGACCCGCTAGGTAAGCCAACGTTACCGATTATTTCATCTTGTTTCTTTATTATTGACAGTTAACAGGTGATATACAAAATCATCGGAAATAAAAGTGCGGAAGAACAAAATCTAACAACTTAATTAAATACCATTACGAAATTCATAATACTACTCCCAGAATTAGTGTCACAATGTCACGGACTGTCTACGAAAACTACATATAAGGGTCTGAACAAAAGTAAATACATCTGTCTTAGAAATAAATAAGGACATAATAGAAATAAAGTAGGAGAGGACGCCAAGGCCTGCGGACGCCTGCAGGACTACCTCGGAATCTCCACTGAACTGAAGGCAACCACCTCACTCTAAGGTCCAAAGGGTCCTGTACCAGGATCTGCACAGAAAGTGCAGAGTGTAGCATCAGTACAACCGACCCCATGTACTGAGTAAGTGTCGAGCCTAACCTCGACGAAGTAGTGACGAGGCTAGGACATGACAACCAAATAAACCTGTGCAGTTTAATCATATACGGAGACAATAATAACAATAAGAACTAAGAAGCTAAATACAAAAGAAAGGGGGACATGCTGAGGGGAAGAAATATCAAATAATGGAAATAACGAAGTAAAACAACAAATTAGATATCAATTTAAACAACAGAAATAGTAACACAAAAACAAGTGCACGTCATCACCCTTCGTGATTTTACTCTCATCCTCACCAAATAATAAATAGAATGCACTGCATCACCCTTCGTGCTTTTACTCTCATCCTCACAATAAGTCAATAGAAACGGCACGACATCATCCTTCGTGCTTTTAATTTCATAACATGGCACGACATCACCCTTCGTGTTTTACACTCTTCCTCACCCAAACAAATTAATAACATCAATCCGACAAGGAAATCAACATTATAAACAACAATAATAAAGCCATAACGTCTCGGAAAGGGAGCCAACAGTAGAATCAATATCATCCCTGCAAGGGAAACAACTATAACCAATCTCACTTAGTTACTTAACTTCACGTAGAAGTTCTCAACTTGAACCAACACTCAACAATGATCAATACTAAGAAATACCACCAACATGGATATTTATCAAATTAAACTCAAGTAATGCTTAATGAAGAATCACATAAATCATAATATTCGACTCATGGGATGCTTGACACCAACGTATAGATACTCGTCACCACACCTATACGTTGAACATAACACTAACACGAAGCAAATAAGACACAATACCTATTCCCTCAAGCTAAGGTTAAGCCAAACACTTACCTCGAATTCCACGACCAATCTCAAGCCTCAATTACCGCTTTCCCTTTAGAATTCGCCTCCAATTCAATTGTATCTGGACATAATTAGCTTAACAATATCAATAAATGCTAGATAATTCAACCCCAATGCTTAATTATGAGTATTCTATCATTCTTCCCAAAAAGTCAAAAATCGACCCCGGGCCTGCTTGGTCAAAATACGAGGTTCGGACCAAAGCCCGATCACCCATTCACCCACGAGCCCGAATATGTAATTAGTTTCGGAATCCGACCCGAAATCGAGGTCTAAATTTCAAAATTTGTAAAATCCCTAATTTCTACCCTTGAAGAACAAGATTTAGACCTAAAATTCTAATGGGTGTTAATGGAAAATGATGAAATCCCTCTTCGAAAATCGCCCATAAGCTTCCTTAGTTTTGAAAATTTGAATTTATGGCTAAAATCCCGTTTTCTACTGTTTTAAGTGCTGGGCGACAGTGTTCAGTGCATTCGCATAAACCCTGTCGCGTTCGCGAAGCACTGCCCCAGGGGGACTTAAGCGTTCGCAGGTATGGCCACGCGTTCGCGAAGGCTTAGCCAGCCCTGCCCTTCGCGTTCGCATAAAGAGGGTTGCGTTCGCATAGCCTGCCCAATCCCTGACCAGCCCCTTCCCCGTTTACTCTTCGCGTTCGCGTGGGTTACCACGCGTTCGCATAGTACAAACTACCAGACACCAGAAAACAACAACTTCACCAGATTTTCCAAGTCCAAACCACTCCGATGCCTATCCGAAACTCACTCGAACCCTCGGAGCTCCAAACCAAACATGCACACCACCCTAAAAATATCCTACGGACTCACTCGTGCGATCAAATCGCCAAAATAACATCTTAAACAATGAATTTAGCATTAAAATCAAAGAAAAATCTCAAGAACTTTCAAAGTTTCAAATTTCACAACTATGGGTCCGAATCACGCCATATGACCTCCGTTTCTTAGCAAATTTTACAAGCATCACTCAAATATTATATTACACCTGTGCCGGGCTCCAGAACGAACATAAGGGCCCGATACCATCAATTTCAAATATAATCAAATTTCCAAAAACTCTTATAATTTCAGTTAAACAATTTCTTTCAAAAATTCATTTCTCGGGCTTGGGACCTCGGAATTTGATTCCGGGCATACGCCCAAGTCCCATATTTTCCTAGATCACGGGTCCGAGTCCGTTTACCCAAAATATTGACCGAAGCCAACTTAAATTCAATTTTAAAAGCAAAATTAGCATTTTTCTCAAATTTTCACATAAAAGCTTTTCTGATATACGCCCGGACTGCACACGCAAAATGAGGTGAGACAAAAGGAGGTTTTCAAGGTCTCGGAACACAGTTTTGACTTATAAAATGAGAGATGACTTTTTGGATCATCACAATATTATATGAAATTGAGCACATTTGCCTTTCGTTAATACTTTAACACATATATGTCCTTACCGGTATATAGTCGGTCCATATATGCCCTTGTACTATACGAAATTGAGCACATTATTTCTTTGTTAATACTTTAGCCCATATATACCGTTGATGTCAGATAGTTGGTCCATATATGCCCTTTTTTGAAACGGAATCCACCCAAATTAATTAGTTCTTCCGTTAATTGTACTAAAGTGCAGTACAAAGAATATTTCCTTTTTATTGTAGTACATTTTTTTTACCTTTCTCTATTTTTTCTTCTTTTTTCATTTTTTTTTAACTTTTTCTTTCTCTCATATCTGATTTCCTCCATTGCTGACGCCTTATCCATTTTGGTCACTAATTTCATTAACAAAAATCATAAATTTTTGCTAATTTTACTACCAAAAATCTCACACGTTCTTCTGACCTGAATGAGATAAAAATTGCCGGAGAAATTTTTTCGGTGGCGTTAATTGGGTGAAGGGAGTATATGATCATTCAGCTTTTGAAGGTGTTGTTCACTGTGGAGCTTCAGATCCGAAGGAAACAAGACTTTCAAAATCTGAATAACCATATACTCCCTTCACCCAATGAACAGTACCAAAAACTTTCTACGACAATTTTTATCTTATTCAGGTCAGAAGAACATATGGGGTTTTTGATAGTAAAATTGGCAGGAATTAATGAGTTTTGACAAGTGAAATTTGGTGACGGAAATGGAGAAGGCATCTGCAATGGATGAAACCGAATATGGGAGAAAGAAAAAGTAAAAAAAATAAAAAAAAAAGAAAGAAAAGAGAAAGGTAAAGAAAAAAAGTACTAATAAAAAGGAAATAGTGTTTGTAATGCACTTTAGTACAATTAACGAAAGAGCTAATTAGTTTGGGTGGATTCCGTTTCCAAAAGGGTATATGTGGATCAACTATCTGACATCAAGGGCATATATGGGTTAAAGTATTAACGAAGGCCAAATGTGCTCAATTTCATATAATACAAGGACATATATGGGTCAATTATGTGACAGTAAGGATATATATGTGCTAAAGTATTAACGACGGAAAAATATACTCAATTTCGTATAGTATATGTCATGACCCGAATTCCGGGGCCGTGATGGCGCCTATCATGGAAGCAGGCAAGCCACCCATTCTATCTCAGCTAAATTTAATTACCAGTAAAATTATCATTTTTAACAAAATCTACGGATAACATTAGAGAAAAATAAACCTGAAGTTTGAAACAATATCTGAAACCAACATTTAAAATCCTACAACCCCGGATCCAGTGTCACTCAGTCATGAGATGCTAATACATAATAATAATAAAAGAGGAATGGCCAACATAATCTGAAAAATAATCAACGACAGGTAGAATAGGATAGAGATGACGAGATCACGGTTGCCAGCTTCTACCTCGACAACTCTGATGAAACTGTCAGCTACTCAATGACCAGAGGTGAGTCACTGTGTACCTGGATCTGCACACAAGGTGCAGGGTATAACGTGAGTACACCAACTCAGAAGTAACGAACCCAAACTACGGGCTGGGAGGTAGTGACGGACGAAACCTCCGATGTTTATGAACAACAGTATATAGCTCGGACATAATGGTAATATAACAGAAAATAAGCAAGATGCATCAAATTATGTCTGTAAACTCTACCTGCCAGCATATGATCATAAAGAATCAGAAATGATATGTACACAACATCCCAACTCACACAAGGAAGTCCACTCAGTACTAGAATTGGCCTCCAGGCCCAGGGAAAGTCCATCCCGGATTATACGTAAACACAAGTGACGTAGTCACCGAGTACTGAGGAAAAAGGCCCGTCCAGCCCCACGGAGAAGATCCATCTCCGGAACATATCACTCGGACAAGATCCATGTCCAGGGACGATCTATCCCTCAACATATATCAATTACTTCGGACAAGATCCATGCCCAGGGAAAATCCATACTTCAATATCTGTGCGCTCACTGGGGGTATAAAGACTTCGGAGGGGCTCCTATAAGCCCAAGCGCTATATCAAGCCAACGAAGGCATGATTCGAGGATCGTTGCGCTGTGCAGTCTGATCTCATAACTGTCTCAATACCAGGCTCTAGGTATCACTCAGTCGATACCTTCCAGTCTCACTCACAAGGCTCACAGATATAAGAATCAGCCCAAAACAATGATAACAGATAAATAAATTAACAGTTACTGAGACTGAGGCATGAAACATATGCAATAATAGGACTGAGTACATGAAAGCAAATATTCACCGATAGATACAGCAATAACTGACCATTCCGGTCTGAACATATTGGCGTGAAGCCTTAGCATTTATACTTAACATGATTTATAATATATTCGAGGTAAATACCACCTTCACAATACAAGTATCAACCTGGAATAACCATTAGGCAGTGCCATGGGATGAGCCATGCCACAAATATTCGGTGTACGCCCACATGCCCGTCACTTGGAACGTGCGTCACCTTAATTAACATCAAATACTAGATAATTTGGGGTTTCGAACCCTCAGTTCCAAGTTTGGAAATGTTACTTACCTCAAAACTGGCTAAAATACTATTCCGCAGTGCCCTTGCCTCTAAATTCGGCCTTTGAGTGCTCTAAATCTACCAAGAATCATATTTATACCATTATAATATGCTAAGGAATGAAACCCAATCGAAATTTATCAAAAATACTCAAAAATCCCGAAATCGGTCAAACCCGACCCTCGGTCCCAAGTCTTAGAATTCGTTAAAATTTACAAAACTGAAATCCTTATCTTTTCACGAGTACACCCATATCAAATTTCCCAAAATCCGACCTCAAATGCCCCCTACAATCATCAAACGAATTTCTCAACTTTTCTTCCCATTTTTCCCCAATTTCCACTTTGATTCCTCAATTTACATGGTAAAAATCAATACTAATTCGCGAAATTAGACTAAAAGTGATTGAATAAAACTTACCACAAGATTCCCACTGAAAATCTCTCCAAAACCTCCTTCTCCCGAGCTCTCTAATGGTGTTTTTGAAAAATGGCTTAAAACCCTTGTTTTTGAACTTAAACTTTATGCCCAGTGATTTACTCACTGCGATCGCGGAACTCCTCATGTGATCGCGAAGAACAAGCATGCTGACCCATATATTTACCCTACACGATTTCAAACCCCTTCACGCGATCGCGAAGCGTAGCCATATGGACCTCACTCGCTCCCTTCCTTCTACGCGACCGCAAACACGGTCATGCGATCGCGAAGACCAAAGACTGCCCTCACATGCGATTGAATCCTCCCTTCTGAGATCGCATAGCACACTTATCCAGCCCCCCTCCACTAAGCCTACGCGATCGCGGAAGAGAAAACCAAAACAAAAACACCAGAAAAATCTGCAATCTTTCAAGACCAAAAATTGATCCATTAACCATCCGAGACACCCCCGAGGCCCTCGGGACCTCAACAAAATATACCAGCATATCCTAAATGATCATTCAAACCTAGTCGAGCCTTTGAAACACCAAAAACAACATTAAAACACCAAACACCCATCGAATTCAGCCTATGAACTTTGAAATTTCTAATTTCCACCAACGATGCCGAAACTACCCAAAATAACTCCGATTGACCTAAAATTTTGCAGACATATCCAAAACGACATTACGAACCTGTTCCAACTGTTGGAATTCCATTTCGACCCCGATAGACTATTTTCCACTGCCGACTGGAAATCGCCAAAAACTAGCTTTCGTTAATTCAAGCCTAATTCTACACCGGTCATCACAAAAATATTCCGGACACACTCCTAAGTCCCAAATCACCTAACGAAGCTATCCAAGCCACAAAATCTGCATTCCGAGGTCGTTGACCAATAAGTCAACTCTTAGTTGACTTTTCTAACTCTAAAGCTACTTTTACAGACTAAGTGTCTCAATTCCTTCTATAACCACTCCAAACCCGAGCTAACCAACTCTGACACATCATGAACAGTATAACCCAGCTATGACAAAGCAGAAACAGTGAAAATAATGAAATTTCTACGGAACGACCAGCTAGGTCGTTACATTCTCCCCCTCTTAAACAAACATTTATCCTCGAACGGGTCTAGAAACATACATGGAGTCTCAAACAAGTGCAGTATTTGCTCTGCATCTCCTGCTCGGTGTGCCAAGTAGCCTCCTCCACTGGATGACCTCTCAACAGAACCTTCACCAAAGCTATATCCTTGGACCTCAACCTTCTGACCTTGCGAGCCAAAATAGCCACTAGCTCAACCTCATATGACATATCATCCTCGAGCTGAACTGTACTGAAGTCAAAAACATGGGAGGGGTCACCAACATACTTCCGAAGCATCGACACATGAAATACCGGATGAACACTCGACAAGCTGGGTGGCAAGGCAAGTTTATAAGCCACCTCTCCAACCTTCTGAAGCACCTCAAAAGGACCAATAAATCGGGGACTCAACTTTCCCCTTTTCCCGAACCTCATAACACCCTTCATGGGTAACACCCTCAACAGTACTTTGTCACCCTCCATATAAGCCACATCCCGAACCTTCCGGTCCACATAACTCTTCTGCCTAGACTAGGCCATGCGAAGTCGCTCCTGAATCAACTTCACCCTCTCCAACGCATCCTGAACCAAGTCTGGGCCTAATAGACTAGCCTCACCAGGCTCGAACAAACCAACCGGAGATCTACACCTCCTACCATATAAATCCTCATACGGTGCCATTTGAATACTGAACTGGTAGATGTTATTATATGCAAACTCCGCTAGTGGCAGAAACTGATCCCATGAACCACCAAAATCAATCACACAGGCACACAACATGTCCTCTAAAATATGAATAGTCCGCTCTGACTGCCCATCGGTCTGAGGATGAAATGCGGTGCTCAACTCTACCTGAGTACCCATACCCCTCTGCACGGCCCTCCAAAACTGAGATGTGAACTGAGTACCTCTGTCAGAAATGATAGAAACCGGAACTCCATGCAATCGGAAAATCTCCCTGATGTAGATACCAGCTACTTCTCCGAAGTATAAGTAGTACCAACCGGAATGAAGTGTGCGGACTTGGTCAGCCAATCCACAATGACCCAAATAGCATCAAAACTCCTCGAAGTTCGTGGAAGCCCAACTACAAAGTCCATAGTGATCCGCTCCCACTTCCACTCAGGAATTTCTAACCTCTGAAGTAATCAACCTGGTCTCTGGTGCTCATACTTGACCTGCTGGCAGTTGAGACACCGTGCCACATACTCAACAATGTCTCTCTTCATCCACCTCCACCAATACTGCTTTCTCAAATTTTGATACATCTTTGCAGCACCCGGATGAATGGAATACCGCGAGCTATGTGCCTCTGCTAATATCAACTATCAAAGACCATCCACATTGGGCACACAAATACGGCCCTGCATCCTCATAACACCGTAATCACCAATAGTCACATCTCTGGAATCACCTCGACGGACCCTGTCCTGAAGAACTAACAAGTGCCGGTCATCATACTGGCGAGCTCTGATCTGATCATAAAGAGAAGATAGGGAAGCCATGCTGGCTAATATCCGAGGAGGCTCTGACAAATCCAATCTTAGTAGATGCTTTGCTAAGGCCTGAACATCACGTGCCAAAAGTCGCTCTGCTACAAATAGATTGGCTAGACTCCCCAAACTCCCTGCTCGGCGACTCAGGGCATCGACCACTACATTGGCATTCCCCGGATGATATAAAATGGTGAGATCATAATCCTTGAGAAGCTCCAACCATCTCCTCTGGCGCAAATTCAAGTCCTTCTGCCTCAGCAGATACTTCAAACTGCGATGGTCGGTAAAAATCTCACACTGTACCCCATACAAATAATGGCGCCAAATCTTTTGAGGCATGAACAATGGCAGATAACTCAAGATCGTGCACTGGATAATTCTTCTCGTGCACCTTCAACTGTCTAGACACGTAGGCAATCACCCTACCGTCCTGTATCAACACCGTCCCAAGCCAACCCTAGAAGCATCACAATAGACTGTGTAAGAACCCGAACCAGTAGGCAAGACCAATACCTGAGCTGTGGTCAATGCTGACTTGAGATTCTGAAAGCTCTTCTTACACTCATCGGACCATCTGAATGGAGCACCTTTCTGGGTCAATCTTGTCAAGGGTGAAGCAATAGAAGAAAATCCCTCCACAAAGCGACGGTAATAACCCGCCAAACCAAGGAAACTCCTAATCTCTGTAGCTGAGGACGGTCTGGGCCAACTCTTCCCCGCCTCAATCTTCTTCGGAGTAACTTGAATACCCTCACTAGACACCACGTGCCCAAAGAAAGCTACCGAACCAAGCCAAAACTCACACTTGGAGAACTTTGCATAAAGTTTCTCCTCCCTCAACCTCTGCAACACAACCCTCAAATGATGAGCATGCTCCTCCTGGCTACGAGAATACACCAGGATCTCATCAATGAACACAATGACAAATGAATCAAGGTAAGGCTGAAACACGCTGTTCATCAAATGCATGAACGCGACTGGGGCATTGGTTAGCCCAAATGACATAACCAAAAACTCGTAATGACCATATCTGGTCCTGAAAGCAGTCTTCAGAATGTCAGAATCCCGAATCTTCAACTAATGATATCCGAACCTCAAGTCAATCTTAGAGAACACCCTAGCCCCCTAAAGCTGGTCAAAAAAGTCATCAATACGAGGCAAAGGATACCGGGTCTTCACCGTAACCTTGTTCAACTGTCGATAATCGATGCACATGCGCATGGAACCATCCGTTTTCTTCACGAACAATACCGGTGCACCCCAAGGTGACACACTAGGCCGAATGAACCCCTTATCTAGGAGTTCCTGAAGCTTCTCCTTCAACTCTTTCAACTCTGCCGGGACCATGCGATAAGGTGGAATAGAGATAGGCTGGGTGTCTGGCACCAAGTCAATACCAAAATCAATGTCTCTGTCAGGTCTACAGGGAATACGTTCGGAAACTCACGGACCATAGGAACAGAATCAATAGAAGGAGTATCACTACTAACATCCCTCACAAAAGCCAGATAAGACTCACATCCCTTCCCAATCATACGCTGAGCCTTCAGGTAGGAAATCACCCTACTAGGCACATACTCCACCGAACCTCTCCAATCAATCCTCGACAATCCGGGCATAGCTAAGGTCACAGTCTTGGCATGACATTCAAGAACATCATGGCATGGAGATAGCCAATCCATGCCCAAAATCACATCGAATTCAACCATGCTAAGCAATAATAGATCTTCCCGGGTCTCCAGACCCCTAATAGATATAACACAGGACCGGTACACCCGGTCCACCACAACAGTATCACCCATCGGATTCGACATATGAACAGATGTAATCAAAGACTCGCGGGGCATATCCAATAAATGTGCAAAGTATGATGAAACATATGAATACGTGGAACCAGGATCAAATAATACCGAAGCATCTCGGTGGCAGGCTGAGACAATACCTGTAATCATTGCATCTGAAGCTATGGCATCTAGTCTGGCTGGGAGTGCATAGAAGCGAGCCGTCCCTCCACCTGATCGACCTCCCCCTCTAGGGCGGCCTCTGACTGACTGGCCTCCACCCCTGGCTGCCTGAGTGGGTGGTGTAGAAACTGGTGCTGAAGATGGAGGCTGGATCCTCTGCTGAAATGAACTACCAGAAAGGCGAGGACAATAACTCTTGATATGACCCGTATCTCCACACTCGAAGCAACCTCTCTCAGCAAAAGATGCTGGGGACTGAAGGGAACCCCTAGAACCAAAATAGTTGCTAGAAGAGCCATGTGCTGAAGAACCCTGAACTGGTGGCGGCCTAGATGAGCTATGGGCTGGGAGGGCGCTGAATGATGAACGTCCTGAGTGAGAGCTACGAGGACCGTGTCCTGATGAAGCACCACTGTAGACTGGACGGGCTGGATGAGGAGGCCTAAATGAACGACCTTTTCTGTGTTGAGACTGGCCTCCAGAGTAAATGCCACCATAACTACCAGATCCTCGAGGCCTCTTGGCCTCCCTATCAACACGCTCCTGGCGGTGCACAAACTCAATCTCCTTGGCTATGTCAACTACCTCCTCAAAAGAAGCGCCGGATACCCTCTCCCTAGTCAGACAAATCCGAAGCTGGTAAGTTAGACCATCAACAATTCTCTTGATCCTCTATCTGTCTGTGGGAACTAGCCAAATGGAATGACATGCCAACTCAAAGAACCTCATCTCATACTGCGTCACGTTCATGTCTCCCTGACTGTAATGACCCGGTCCGTCGTTACGTAGAACCTGCATTATAATTACTGTTATTGACTTGTAATAGCTTGGTTTATTGTTATTGATGGTTAGAGTTAGTAGGCTTGAAATCAGAATGGTTGTAGTGAGAGTTTAGTCATTCAGTCTTTAAAAATAGCCTTGAAGTTGGAAAAGTCAACTGAGAGTTGACTTATTGGTAAACGACCTTGGAATGCAGATTTTATGTCTTGAATAGCTTCGCTAGGTGATTTGGGACTTAGGAGTGTGTTCAGAATAATTTTGTGATGTCCGGTGTAGAATTAGGTTTGAATTGGCGAAAGTTAGTTTTTGGCGAATTCCGATCGGCAGTGGAAAATAAGCTATCGGGGTTGGAATGGAATTTCGATAGTTGGAACAAGTTTGTAATGTTATTTTGGATATTTTTGCAAAATTTCAGGTCAATCGGAGTTGTTTTGGGTAGTTTCGGCATCGTTGGTGGATTTTAGAAAATTTCAAAGTTCTTAGGCTTGAATCCGGTGTGATTTTGGTGTTTTGATGTTAGTTTTGGTGTTCCGGGGGTGCAACTAAGTTTGAATGATCATATGTGATGTGTTGTTATATTTGGTTGGGGTACCGAGTGGCTCGGGATTGATTTCGGGTGGCTAACAGACTCAAATGGGACTTAAAAATGATGCTGTTTGCTGGTGTTTTTGCACAGGTATTTAACCCTATGCGTTTGCGGAGGGGACCCTGCGTTCGCATAGGGGAAATTGGGGAGCTGGGAATTTTTTCAGTGCGTTTGCGGAGTGAGAGGTGCGAACGCGGAGTGTGAGTGGCCAGACTTCTACGAACGCGAGCATGGAGATGCGTTCGCATAGGGTTTCGACCATCTGAGGGACCCAAGGCCTTTTGCACTGAGCGTTCGCGGGCCTGGGGGGGGGGGGGGGGTGCGTTCGCGGAGCTTGGGGCAGGTGCACTGTGCGTTCGCGGGTTGGGAGCGGCGTTCCCATAGAAGGAATTAAGGGGCCCAGCTGGATACTCTATGCGAACGCTGCCATTTTGATGCGTTCCCGAAGAGTAAATAACTGGGCATATTTAAATAAACCCTTCCGCGACCTAAACCCATTTTACACCATTTTTGTACGGACAGAGAGCTCTTGAAGTGATTTTTGAAGAGGGAAATCAGTGGTATTCGTAGAGGTAAGTATTTTGGACCTTAAAACTCGTTTATGGGTGATTATAGAACATAATCTCAGTATTAAATTCATGAAAATTAGTAGAAAAAGGTGGGTTTAGGGCTTGAGATTATGAGACCTTTAGGGGTCTATTTGAGGGGTCAAACGAACTCCGATTTTGGTGTTCTTTATATGTACGGACTCGTGAGAGGACGAAGAATATTTTGGTATAAAAATTTCTGAGTTTCGGGANTATGAGACCTTTAGGGGTCTATTTGAGGGGTCAAACGAACTCCGATTTTGGTGTTCTTTATATGTACGGACTAGTGAGAGGACGAAGAATATTTTGGTATAAAAATTTCTGAGTTTTTGGACGCAAGCTCGGGGGTCGGGTTTTGACCAAATTCGAATTTTTGAGATAAATTCGATATTTTTCAATTGGAATTTATTCCTTTAGGATAATTAGATGATAAAAATCTTAACTTGGTAGATTTGGAGCATCCGGAAGTTGATTCAAAAGGCAAACGCATTGCGAAGTAGTTTCAGGCTAGTTCGAGGTAAGTAATGTCTTTAAATCCTGTCCTGAGGGTATGAAACCCCGGACTATGCACCCTTTCACGGGTTTTGAAATGCAAAGGTTGAAAATTTGGAGATATATTCCTTACTTAGGCGACTATTGAGTTGCGAAACGACTTTTAAGGCCTATTTCCAATAGTACTATATATACTTGATATGATTTGGGCTGTAAGCCATGTTTGGGGCCTAGTGCCGACGTGTTTACCCCTTGGGGGATGTGTTTACTATATTTTCCTCACTGATATGTTATGATTTTGCACTTAGTCCTTTCCTGATAAATTATTTTGACACTCGGAGTATTTTGATACTATTTATTGAAAAATGAAACATTATTTTGGGTCGAGAACCCGGTATGTTATGGCCTAAGGGCAAATCGAGAGTGTCTGATTGAGTGAGGCTTTCAGGCCTATATTGTGAGGATAGGCTTTCAGGCCTACATCGTGAGAGGCTTTCACGCCTATATTGTGAGAGGCTTTCAGGCCTATATTGTGAGAGGCTTTCAGGCCTATGTTGTTATATCTCTTAGGCTGTCGGAGCCCCTCCGGAGTCTGTACACACCCCCAATGAGCGCAAGTACCTATTGAGTGATGATTATTGCCTGCGGGGCTGATGCTGAGTGATGACTATTTCCTGATGGGCTGATACAGAATGATTGTGAGGATGCCTGATGGGCAATTGTTATGAGAAATGATTTTGGCCCGAGGGGCAGATTTATGATGATTTTACTGAGTTTTCGAACTATAATTTACTTCATTTTCCAACTAGTTTTTACTGAGAATTTTACCGAGATATAATGATATTACACTTGTTTCAAAGGATTTCTGGAAACCGATTTTTGAACTCATGTATTTGATGAATACTATTTGGTGACTTGGTGTTTACTGGCTTTTGTGAATTGGTGTATCTGTACTGCGTATTTTATATTTCTCAGACTGTGATTTATTTTCATTACTACTGAGTTGGCGTACTCATAAAGACTCCCTGTGCCTCTGTGCACAGATCCATGTACCGATTTAGAGCAGTAGCTGCCTTATTCGTTAGCAGCAGTTCACGGGATTTCGAGGTAGCTGTCCAGCGTCCACAGCTTCTCCATTTACCTTCCTTGATTAGTATTAGAAATTAATTCATAGAAATTTATTATGACATTAGCAGAGTTAGATTTATTTCTTTTTAGATGCTCATGATCATTGACTCCAGTCTTGAGAGGTTTTGTTTAGACTATTATTGGGGCGCTAAGATTTGAATAATTTATTTTTAATGCTATGCTTGTTGTTTATCATTGGGTTGTGAACTATTATAAAAGAACCAATGCATAGTAAAGTGATTGTTGGCTACCCTAGTTCCACAATAGGCGCCGTCACGGCATGTTAGGATTTGGGGTTGTGACACTGACGCAACCGCTCGAACTCTCTACACAGCTCCTCTCTGCGGGACTACGGTATGTAATTCTCCAAAAAGAGAATGGAGAACTGATTCCATGTAAGGGGCGCTGCATCTGCGGGTCTACGCCTCACATAGGCCTCCCACCAAGCAAGTGCAACTCCTGAAAACTGGAAGGTAGTAAATGGGACCCCACTGGCCTCTAATATCCCTGCTGTGCGTAGTATCCTCTGACACTTGTCCAAGAAGGTCTGGTCATCCTTGCCCTATGTATCACTAAAAGTCGGAGGCTGGAGTCTACTGAACCTCTCCAACCTACGCTGCTGATCATCAGCTAAAGCTGGGACCACATAATCCTGTATCGGAGCAATCTGTTGCACTGGGACTGCCCCAGGTGTCTGAAGTCCCTGGTTGACCTGCTCATGTGTCCGGGCAGCTGGAGTCTGAATGCCTCCCCTGGCCTGAGAAGTGGCTGCAGTAGTGGACATAGCGACGACCTTTGCCAAGCTGGTGCACACCGTCAAGATCTAGGCTAGGGTCTCCTGAAGACCCGAAATCACAATGAGCACTGCTGGTGCCTGTGCCTGCCCCGCTGGAATCTCAGCCGCGGGGACCTGATCCTGAGCAATGGGAGGGTCCACAGGTGCTACCCCGGCTGCTGTGCGGGCTGCACCCCTCCCTCTGCCACGACCTCGACCTCTGGCTGGTCCTGCTGGTGTCTGATCACTACTAACGGTAGCACGAGTCCTCAGCATCTGTGAGAGAATGAAAACAACAGAAGTTTAGATTCAGAATTCAACAGAGTCGCATGACAGAATTCAACAATGTGGAATTTTCCTTAGGGTTCTGTAGCCTCTCGAAGATAAGTACAGACGTCTCCGTACCGATCCGCAAGACTCTACTAAACCTGCTCATGACTGGTGAGACCTATTCAACCTAGAGCTCTGATACCAACTTGTCAAGACCCAAATTCCGAGGCCGTGATGGCGCCTGCCGTGGAACCAGGCAATCCACCCATTCTATCTCAGCTAAATTCAATTACCAGTAAAATTATCATTTTTAACAAAATCTACGGATAACATTAGAAAACAATAAACCTGAAGTTCAAAACAATATCTGAAACCAACATTTAAAATCGTACAACCCCGGATCCAGTGTCACTCAGTCATGAGCTGCTAATACATAATAATAATAAAAGAGGAATGACCAACATAGTCTGAAAAATAATCAACGACAGGTAGAATAGGAAAGAGATGACGAGATCATGGTCGCCAGCTGCTACCTCGACAACTTTGATGAAATTGTCAGCTACTGAATGACCAGAGCCGAGTCCCTGTGTACCTGGATCTGCACACAAGGTGCATGGTATAAAGTGAGTACACCAACTCAGAAGTAACGAACCCAAACTACAGGCTGAGAGGTAGTGACAGACTAAACCTCCGATGTTTATGAACAACAGTATATAACTCGGACATGACGGTATTATAACAGAAAATAAGCAAGATGCATCAAATTATGTTTGTAAACCCTACCTGCCAGCATATGATCATAAAGAATCAGAAATGATATGTACACATCATCCCAACTCACATAAGAAAGTCCACTTAATACTAGAATTGGCCTCCAGGACCAGGGAAAGTCCATCTCGGATTATACGTAAACAGAAGTGACGTAGTCACCGAGTACTGAGGAAAAAGGCCGGTCCAGCCCCACAGAGAAGATCCATCTCCGGAACATATCACTCGGACAAGATCCATGTCCAGAGATGATCCATCCCTCAATATTTATCAATTACTTCGGACAAGATCCATGCCCAGGCAAAATCCATCCCTCAATATCTGTGCGCTCTCTAGGGGTGTAAAGACTCCGGAGGGGCTCCTATAAGCCCAAGTGCTATATCAAGCCAACGAAGGCATGATTCGAGGATCGCTGCGGTGTGCAGTAAGATCTCACAAATGTCTCAATACCAGGCTCTAGGCCTCACTCATTCGATACCTTCCAGTCTCACTCACAAGGCTCACATATATAATAATCAGCCCAAAACAATGATAACAGATAAATAAACTAACAATTACTGAGACCGAGGCATAAAACACATGCAATAACAGGACTGAGTACATGAAAGCAAATATGCACCGATAGAGATAGAAATAACTGACCATTCCGGTCTGAACATATTGGCTTGAAGCCTTAGCATTTATACTTAACATGATTTCTAATATATTCGAGGTAAATACCACCTTCACAATACAAGTATCAGCCTGGAATAACCATTAAGCAGTGCCATGAGATGATCCAGGCCACAAATATTCGGTTTACGACCGCATGCCCATCACTTGGCACGTGCGTCACCTTAATTAACATCAAATACTAGACAATTTGGGGTTTCTAACCCTCAGTTCCAAGTTTGGAAACGTTACTTACCTCAAAAATGGCTAAAATACTACTCCGCAGTGCCCTTGCCTCTAAATTCGGCCTCCGAGTGCTCCAAATCTACCAAGAATAAGATTTATACCACTATAATATGCTAAGGAATGAAACACAATCGAAATTTATCAAAAATACTCAAAAATCCTGAAATTCGTCATACCCGACCCCCCGGCCCACGTCTCGGAATTCGTTAAAATTTACAAAACTGATATCCTTTTCTTTTCCCGAGTCCACCCATATCAAATTTACCAAAATCCGACCTCAAATGTCCCCTCAAATCATCAAAATAATTTCTCAACGTTTCTTCCCATTTTCCCCCAATTTTCACTTTGATTCCTCAATTTACATGGTAAAAATCAATACTAATTCGCGAAATTAGACTAAAAGTGATTGAAGAACACTTACCACAAGATTCCCACTGAAAATCTCTCCGAAACCTCCTTCTCCCGAGCTCTCTAATGGTGTTTTTGAAAAATGGCTTAAAACTCTCGTTTTTGAACTTAAACTTTCTGCCCAGTGATTTACTCACTGCGATCGCGGAACTCCTCACGCGATCGCGAAGAACAAGCATACTGCCCCATAAAATTACCCTACGCGATCGCAGACATCAACACGCGATCGCGATTCAGCGAGACATAGACCAACACGATCGCAAACCCCTTCACGCGATCGCGAAGCGTAGCCATCTGGACCTCACTCGCTCCCTTCCTTCTACACGACCGCAAAAATGATCACGCGATCGCGAAGACCAAAGACTGCCCTCACATGCGATCGAATCCTCCCTTCTGCGATCACGTAGCACACTTATCCAGCCCCCCTCCGCTAAGCCTACGCGATCGTGGAAGAGAAAACCAAACAAAAACACCAGAAAAATCTGCAATCTTTCAAGACCAAAAATTGATCCGTTAACCATCCGAGACACCCCCGAGGTCCTCTGGACCTCAACAAAATATACCAGCACATCCTAAATGATCATTCAAACCTAGTCGAGCCTTCAAAATACCAAAAACAACATTAAAACACCAACCACCCATCGAATTCAAGCCTATGAACTTTGAAATTTCTAATTTCCACCAACGATGCCGAAACTATCCAAATTAACTCCGATTGACCTAAAATTTTGCAGACATATCCAAAACGACATTACAAACCTGTTCCAACTGTTGGAATTCCATTCCGACCCTGATAGAATATTTTCCACTGCCGGCCGGAAATCGCCAAAAACTAGCTTTCGTCAATTCAAGCCTAATTCTACACCGGTCATCACAAAAATATTTCGGACACACTCCTAAGTCCCAAATCATCTAACGAAGCTATCCAAGCCACACAATCTGCATTTCGAGGTCATTTACCAATAAGTAAACTTTTAGTTGACTTTTCCAACTCTAAAGCTACTTTTAGAGACTAAGTGTCTCAATTCCTTCTATAACCACTCCGAACCCGAGCTAACCAACTCTAACACATCATGAACAATATAACCCAGCTATGAAAAAGCAAAAACAGTGAAAATAATGAAATTTCTACGGAATGACCGGTCGGCTCGTTACAGTATAAGGACATATTTGAACCTTTACCGTTTGTTATATGTCAACTGGCATTGCATAAGGCGAAGATTCTGGTAGCTAGTCATGAAAAGGTACCATGCTGAAATCTACATGAATAGTCAGTAAGCTCACCATCATCTTTGTGGCCTATTAATGATTCTCAAGCTTTAATCAGGATATAAACCTAAGATGTTTTAAGACCAAAATTGCAAGAATTACTGTTAGTAGGGGTGTCAATGGATATTTAAAAACTGATTAAACCGGTCGTATCGTACCGAACTAATTTTTAGGTTTTCTTAAATAAAATTGTAGGTTCTTATATAAATCTATAACTGTACCGACAATTAGGGTAGGTTATTATTTTATGAAAATAAATCAAAACAATATCGAATCGTACAGAATAAATTTACATGTGAAAAATATATTTACATACTATTAAGTTTAAAAATAATAGTGCACTAAATTTTTCCTTGACCTTGGAATTATGAAAACGGTTACAAGCTAACAAGTAATTAAACTCAAAATCCTAATTCCCAAACCTATTATGCTACTACTACTACTGAAACTAAATTATTTTCAGCATATTGACCAGGATCTTAGGGAGCTAGTGGTCGAGGTTAGGAGGGTAAGAAATAGGGTGATGGCGGTTTAGCTTGGGGTTTGGGGCTTACTTTGAGTGTGATTATGTGACGACCCGACAAGTCATTTTGAGTATATGCACTTCGCTCGGTATTTTGAGGGCTTGAGTATCTCCCTGTTATGTTATGGGACTTGTTGGTATGTTGGGATGTGGTCCCGAGGGGCTCGTGTGAGTTTTAGATAGGTGGGATGCGTTGCGCTCGTTTTTCTTATGTTTCGACGTCATTTTTTCAAGCATAAATGGTACCACATTAAGCAAACGAGCTCCGATTTATGTTTTCATTGAAGCAGTAAATCTGTATCGTAATTACGGAGCCATAACAAAAAGAATAGTCGAATTTGAACATCGTATGAAAAATTTATGGTCATTTTACTAAAAATTAGGTAGCCAAAATTTTTCTAGATTAATTACGAAATTGCCACTAAATTCGTAATTAAAAATCTGCACTATTTGCAAATATTGAAACCAACATATCTCCTTAATTATAAGGTCAAATTGAGTGATTCAAAAAATCCTTACTTGACTAAAATTTTACAAGGAATCAACATGAGGGATAAAAATAGAGTTTCGGGATCGTTTGGCACGAGAAACGAGGCAAAATAACTGGTAAAAAATATATAAAACTAGGGTTTGTTCATTCAATCATATTTTGAGTTGGGGAGCTCGGATTTGGGCGATTTTCACCATATGGATTGGGGTAAGTGTTCTCTACTCGGTTTTGGTTATATTTTATGAATCCATCTTCTTTTTTGGGATTTGATTGATGATTTCAAAGTGAAATTTTAGGGTTTTTGCCAAAAGTTTCATAATATGAATTTTTGAGTTTTGAGCATCGATTTGGAGTCGGAATTGAGTGAAACTAGTATGGTTGGACTCGTAATTGGGGTTGTCGAATTTTATGAATTTTATCAGGTTCCGAGGCGTGGGCCCGAGTATGATTTTTGGCCGGAGTTGGGATTTGATTTAGGATTCGATCTTTATCATTTGGAATTATTTCCTTGGGATTTATTTGATGTATTTTAGTTGCTTTTGGCTAGTTTTGAGACGTTCGGCGGTCATTACGCGCGTGATGGCATTTTTGGAGCATCACTTGGCTTGCTCAGTATTGTAATTGACTTGTTCGAGGTAAGTGTTTTGCCTAACTTTTTTGAGGGAATTATTCCTCCTATTTTTCGTTGTTTGTTACATGCGGGGGTGATACATATATGAGGTGACGAGCATATATGTATGTGCCGGGGTTAATCATGCTCGGGGGTAGATGATGTTAGAACTGTGTCTTGTAGAAGTACGTAACTTCCTTGCTTCATGCCTCACTTGATTTACAGATATTAAGAACGTAGTATAATATTTTAGAAACAAAGACCTAGCCTAAGATAACTTGATCAAATTTGATAGAATTTTGGGAATACATTGATGTGTCTAGTTTGGTCATCTCTATGCGTGACTACTACTACTACTACTACTACATTGTTACAACTGAAATTTTGAGATGCTGGATTCTATACTTGTGTTGCTAATAAAGTGTGAGATTTGTGGATGTACTTGAATTATATGGCCCTTGGAGGTTCATTGAAACATTGTTGGCTTGTAAAGAAGTGATTGAGAACTTTGTTTGAAATATTCGTAGAATACTCTCCTCGATATATATATATATATATAT
>ML294664.1:109798-178619 GCA_005239495.1 Nicotiana undulata
TTTATATTCATTATCATGTGAGGAAGAGTGTAAAGCACGAAGGGTGATGTCGTGCCATTGTTTATATTCATTATCATGTGAGGAAGAGTGTAAATCACGAAGGGTGATGCCGTTCCATTACTTATATTCATTATTATGTGAGGAAGAGTGTAAAGAACGAAGGGTGATACCGTGCCATTATTATATTCATTATCATGTGAGGAGGAGTGTAAAGCACGAAGGGTGATGCCGTGCCATTGTTAATATCATTATCATGTGAGGAAGAGTATAAAGCACGGAGGGTGATGCCTTACCATTTCATATACGTTATCATATGAGGAAGGGTGTAAAGCACGAAGGGTGATGTCGTGCCATTTCATATACATTATCATATGAGGGTAGAGCGTAAAGCATGAAGGGTGATGTCGTACCATTTCATTTATATTGTTCTTCCTTTAATATTGTGAGGTCATGGCACAAATGGTGTTTCCGTGCAGGTGAGGATGAGGGGCATGCATTATGATGAGATATCAGTTTTCCGTGTATACATTTCCGCTTTTACCTTGAGTTATCATTGTCACCATTATATATTTTGTTGATATGTTGTTATTGTCCTGTACTTGACCTCTATCTCACTTGTGGTTGTGTTGAACATGTCTTTTACTTGCTTAACCTGCATATGCCATGCCTATTTCCTGCTTTTATAATTATACTCATGTTGTATCTATTCTGTTTCACCTTAGCGTAAGTCTTCCTCCATGCTAGTCCTTCATGTCCTTACTTGTTAACTTGTGAAGATCACGTGTATCCTTCTTGTTTGCTATATTTGTACTTAGGCCTCCATCACGCTAGTTAATGGAAATTATAACCCTTTTTTTCTAATTGTGGTCATTACCTGAATGCTCTCTGCTTAGTATGTTACTGATGTTCTTATGTACATTCTCATTTATTATTACTGCTTGCATATTCCTTCCTTCTCATTTCTATTGTCGGTATTTCTATCATTTGGTTGGTATTGTTTTGCGCATATATGGCGAGGATGAGATAAATGCGCGAAGGGTGTTGCCGTGCCGTTAGAATTGATGTCTTGAGTACTTTATCACACTATGAAATTATATGAGGCGATTGTTGTGGTTCATGGGCTGTCGTTTTAAGAAAAGTGCAAGTTGAGATGTTGGAAACTGTTAAATTGTGATTCATTCTAATACTCGTTTATTTCCTGTTGCAGTTGCATGATGTACTCTATTCTATCATTATGTCTTTTGGTTCTATTGCTAGTTTACATTATAGTGTTCATTAATGAGTATATTTTAACTAAAAATCTTGTCACTACGTCGACAAGGTTAGTCTAGATACTTACCAGTACATGGGGTCAGTTATACTGATACTGCACTTCTGCACACGCTGTGCAAACTATTTGAGCGGAGCTGCTGAAGAAGTTGGGGGCTGACCCTGAAGATGTTCGTGTATTTTGTATAGAAGCTGCCACTTGTCCTTGGTAGTTTTAGACATTATTAATCTGTTCATGTAGTTTTTAAACAGAATGTGTATTTATTCATACCAATTTTGTATATTCTAAGTCTTAGAAGCTCATGATTCGTACCACCAGATCTTGGGTAAATTTGTAAAAGTTCCGATAAATCCTAATTTAATTTTCGATAAGTTTATTTGGGTGTTTCTTTTATTAATTGGCTCACCTAGAGGGTCAAGTTAGGTGCCATCATGACCTGTGATTTTTGGGTCGTGACAAGTTGGTATCAGAGCACTAGGTTTGTAGGTTCTACGAGTCATGAGCAAGTGTCTAGTAGANCTACTACTACTACTACTACTACATTGTTACAACTGAAATTTTGAGATGCTGGATTCTATACTTGTGTTGCTAATAAAGTGTGAGATTTGTGGATGTACTTGAATTATATGGCCCTTGGAGGTTCATTGAAACATTGTTGGCTTGTAAAGAAGTGATTGAGAACTTTGTTTGAAATATTCGTAGAATACTCTCCTCGATATATATATATATATATATNGAGGGTAGAGCGTAAAGCATGAAGGGTGATGTCGTACCATTTCATTTATATTGTTCTTCCTTTAATATTGTGAGGTCATGGCACAAATGGTGTTTCCGTGCAGGTGAGGATGAGGGGCATGCATTATGATGAGATATCAGTTTTCCGTGTATACATTTCCGCTTTTACCTTGAGTTATCATTGTCACCATTATATATTTTGTTGATATGTTGTTATTGTCCTGTACTTGACCTCTATCTCACTTGTGGTTGTGTTGAACATGTCTTTTACTTGCTTAACCTGCATATGCCATGCCTATTTCCTGCTTTTATAATTATACTCATGTTGTATCTATTCTGTTTCACCTTAGCGTAAGTCTTCCTCCATGCTAGTCCTTCATGTCCTTACTTGTTAACTTGTGAAGATCACGTGTATCCTTCTTGTTTGCTATATTTGTACTTAGGCCTCCATCACGCTAGTTAATGGAAATTATAACCCTTTTTTTCTAATTGTGGTCATTACCTGAATGCTCTCTGCTTAGTATGTTACTGATGTTCTTATGTACATTCTCATTTATTATTACTGCTTGCATATTCCTTCCTTCTCATTTCTATTGTCGGTATTTCTATCATTTGGTTGGTATTGTTTTGCGCATATATGGCGAGGATGAGATAAATGCGCGAAGGGTGTTGCCGTGCCGTTAGAATTGATGTCTTGAGTACTTTATCACACTATGAAATTATATGAGGCGATTGTTGTGGTTCATGGGCTGTCGTTTTAAGAAAAGTGCAAGTTGAGATGTTGGAAACTGTTAAATTGTGATTCATTCTAATACTCGTTTATTTCCTGTTGCAGTTGCATGATGTACTCTATTCTATCATTATGTCTTTTGGTTCTATTGCTAGTTTACATTATAGTGTTCATTAATGAGTATATTTTAACTAAAAATCTTGTCACTACGTCGACAAGGTTAGTCTAGATACTTACCAGTACATGGGGTCAGTTATACTGATACTGCACTTCTGCACACGCTGTGCAAACTATTTGAGCGGAGCTGCTGAAGAAGTTGGGGGCTGACCCTGAAGATGTTCGTGTATTTTGTATAGAAGCTGCCACTTGTCCTTGGTAGTTTTAGACATTATTAATCTGTTCATGTAGTTTTTAAACAGAATGTGTATTTATTCATACCAATTTTGTATATTCTAAGTCTTAGAAGCTCATGATTCGTACCACCAGATCTTGGGTAAATTTGTAAAAGTTCCGATAAATCCTAATTTAATTTTCGATAAGTTTATTTGGGTGTTTCTTTTATTAATTGGCTCACCTAGAGGGTCAAGTTAGGTGCCATCATGACCTGTGATTTTTGGGTCGTGACAAGTTGGTATCAGAGCACTAGGTTTGTAGGTTCTACGAGTCATGAGCAAGTGTCTAGTAGAGTCATGGGGATCGGTATGTTGACGTCCTTATCTATCTTCGGGAGGCTACAAGGTATTTAGGAAAAAATTTCCCTTTCTTCCTTCCTTATCGTGCGGCCTTGTTTCAGCTTGAAACCCACGACTTTGACTCCTCCCAATCGCTCATATGTGGTGTTGTGAATTCAGTATTCGTTATGTGCCGGCGATTGGTGATGCTACAGATAGATTACGATGTGTTGTCTAACCTCAGACGCAGATGCAATGTTAAATCTTCTAGTCGTTCATTTGTGGTGTGAGACGGGTTCATATGTCTGGTTGGTAAGCACAGATTTGGTAAGATTGGCTGGTGGCCTGGCTATTGTGACTAAGGTGGGTTCATGGCAATGTGTTGATTTGAGTATAACCGGTGGGCCATCTCCTGCATGATGAGTTTGTATCGTGTGTCTCGTGTGAGGTTTTCATTCGGTGGAGTGCATATGTGATCATTTCAGGCAATTGGGGAAGTTGTTTGACTATTGTAATGATGGGTAAGCACTTGGCCTTCAGGGCGTTCTATGACCAGTATTGCATGAGTTTTTGAAGTATTCAGCTAAATAGTCGTGCGGGATCGGGGCATACTTTGAAGATATGGTACCTTGGGTTGCTGATGGGGTGTTCTATGGCTTCGAGCTAAGTGGTGGAGTCTGCTAAAGATGATCAGATTGTAGGGTCATGGGCCGTATCAATTTCCGGACCGGGAGATTGCTAGGTTATTTCTTTGAATGGGCATATGCTGGTGGAGGATGTGACGACCCGACAAGTCGTTTTGTGTATCTGCACTTCGCTCGGTATTTTGAGGGCTTAAGTATCTCCGTGTTATGTTATGGTACTTGTTGGCATATTTGGATGTGGTCTCGAGGGGCTCAGGTGAGTTTTAGATAGGTTTGGCCTGCGTTGCGCTCGTTTTTCTTATGTTTCGACGTCGTTTCTTCAAGCATAAATGGTACCACATTAAGCAAACGAGCTCCGATTTCTGCTTTGATTGAAGCACTAGATCCATATCGTAATTACGGAGCCATAGCAAAAATAATCGTCGAATTTGAACATCGTATGAGGAATTTATGGTCATTTTACTAAAAATTGGGTTGCCAGATTTTCCCCCAGATTAATTACGAAATTGTCACTAAATTCGTATTTAAAAATCTTCACTATTTGCAAATATTGAAACCAATATATCTCCTTCATTATAAGGTCAAATTGAGTGATTGAAAAGCCTAACTTGACTAAATTTTCACAAGGAATCAACAAGAAGTATAAAAATAGAGTTTCAGGATCGTTTGGCATGAGAAACGAGGCAGAATAACTGGTAAAAAATATATAAAACTAGGGTTTGTTCATTCAGTCATATCTTGAGTTGGGGAGCTCGGATTTGGGCAATTTTGGAGGCGATTTTCACCATATGGATTGGGGTAATATTTCTCTACTTGGTTTTGGTTATATTTCATACATCCATCTTCGTTTTTGGGATTTGATTGATGATTTCAAAGTGAAATTTGAGGGTTTTTGCCTAAAGTTTCATAATATGAATTTTTGAGTTTCGAACATCGATTTAGAGTCGGAATTGAGTGAAACTAGTATGGTTGGACTCGTAATTGAATTGGGTTATCGGATTTTGTGAGTTTTATCGGGTTACGAGGCGTGGGTTCGGGTGTGATTTTTGGCCGGATTCGGGATTTGATTTAGGATTCGATCTTTATCATTTGGAATTGTTTCCTTGGGCTTTATTTGATGTATTTGAGCTGCTTTTGTCTAGTTTTGAGACGTTTAGAGGTCATTACGAGCGTTATGGCATTTTTGGAGCATCGCTTGGCTTGCTCAGTATTGTAATTGACTTGTTCAAGGTAAGTGTTTTGCTTAACTTTGTTGAGAGAATTTTCCCTCCTATTTGCCATCGTTTGTTACATGTGGGGGTGATACATATATGTGGTGACGAGCATATATGTATGTGCCGGGGTTAATCATGTTGGGGGGTAGATGATGTTAGAATTGTGTCTTGTAGAAGTACATAACTTCCTTGTTTCATGCCTTGCTTGATTTACATATATTAAGAACGTAATATAAAATGTTAGAAACAAATACCTAGCCTAAGATAACTTGATCAAATTTGATAGAATTTTGGGAATACATCGATGTGTCTAGTTTGGTCATCTCTATGCGTGACTACTACTACATTGTTACAACTGATATTTTGAGATGCTGGATTCTATACTTGTATTGCTAATAAATTGTGAGATTTGTGGAAGTACTTGATTTATATGGCCCTTGAGGGTTCATCGAAACATTGTTGGCTTGTAAAGTAGTGATTGAGAACTTTGTTTGGAATATTCGTAGAATACTCTCCTCGATATTATATATATACTTCCTGCATTGCTATTTTATTGATATTTATATGCTTGGTGAGGAAGAGTGTAAAGCACAAGGGTGATGCCGTGCCATTATTTATATTCATTATCATGTGAGGAAGAGTGTAAAGCACGAAGGGTGATGCCGTGCCATTGTTTATATTCATTATCCTGTGAGGAAGAGTGTAAAGCACGAAGGGTGATGTCGTGCCATTTTTTGTATTCATTATCATGTGAGGAAAAGTGTAAAGCAAGAAGGGTGATGACGTGCCATTTTTTATATTCATTATTATGTGAGGAAGAGTGTAAAGCACGAAGGGTGATGTCGTGCCATTGTTTATATTCATTATCCTGTGAGGAAGAGTGTAAAGCACGAAGGGTGATGTCGTGCCATTGTTTATATTCATTATCATTTGAGGAAGAGTGTAAAGAACGAAGGGTGATATCGTGCCATTGTTTATATCATTATCATGTGAGGAAGAGTGTGAAGCACGAAGGGTGATGCCGTGGCATTTCATATACGTTATCATATGAGGAAGAGTGTAAAGGACGAAGGGTGATGCCGTTCCATTTCATATACATTATCATGTGAGGGAAGAGCGTAAAGCACGAAGGGTGATGCTGTGCCATTTCATTTATATTGTTATGCCTTTAATATTGTGAGGTCATGACACGAAGGGTGTTTACGTGCAGGTGAGGATGAGGGACATGCATAATGATGTGATATCTATTTTCCGTGTATACATTTCCGCCTTTACCGTGAGTTGTCATTGTCGCCATTATATATTTTGTGTGATATGTTGTTATTGTCCCGTACTTGACCTCTATCTCACTTGTTGTTGTGTTGACCATGTCTTTTACTTTCTTAACCTGCATATGCCATGCCTATTTCCTGCTTTTATAATTATACTCATGTTGTATCTATTCTGTTGCACCTTAGCATAAGTCTTCTTCCATGCTAGTCCTTCATGTCCTTACTTGTTAACTTGTGAAGATCACATGTTTCCTTCTTGTTTGCTATATTTGTACTTAGGCCTCCATCATGCTAGTTAATGGAAATTATAACCCTTTTTTTCTAATTGTGGTCATTACCTCAACGCTCTATGCTTATTCTGTTACTGATGTTCTTCTGTACATTCTCGTTTATTATTATTGCTTGCATATTCCCTTCCTTGTCATATCTATTATTGGCATTTCTATAATTTGGTTGGTATTATTTTGTGCATATATGGTGAGGATGAGATAAATGCGCGAAAGGTGTTGCCGTGCCATTAGACTTGATGTCTTGATTACTTTATCACACTATGAAAGTATATGTGGCGATTGTTGTGGTTCATGGGCTGTCGTTTTAAGGAAAGGGCCAGTTGAGATGGTTGAAATTGTTAAATTGTGATTCTTTCCAATACTCGTTTATTTCCTGTTGTAATCGCATGATGTACTCTATTCTATCATTCTATCTTTTGGTTCTATTGCTAGTTTACATTATAGTGTTCATTAATGAGTATCTTTTAACTAAACATATCGTCACTACGTCGACGGGGTTAGTCAAGATACTTACCAGTACATGGGGTCGATTGTACTGATACTGCACTTCTTCACACTCTGTGCAGACTAATGGAGCGGAGCTACTGAAGAAGTTGGGGGATGACCATGAAGATGTTCGTGTACTCTGTATAGAAGCCGCCACTTGTCCTTGGTAGTTTTAGACATTATTAATCTGTTCATTTAGTTTTCAAACAGAACGTGTATTTATTCATCCAGCATTGTATATTCTAAGTCTTAGAAGCTCATGATTCGTACTACCAGATCTTGAGTAAATTTGTAAAAGTTCCGATAAATCCTAATTTAATTTTCGATAAGTTTATTTAGATGTTTCTTTTATTAATTGGCTTACCTAGCGGGTCAAGTTAGGTGCCATCATGACCTGTGATTTTTGGGTCGTGACAAAGTGCTTATGCTCCTCAAGTAGGCTTGGGCGAGGAGGTCAAGAGGCAATTCTGGGAGGACTTGGACGAGGTGGTACATTGTATTCCGCGCACCGAGAAGATTTTCATTGGAGGGGATTACAATGGACATATCGGTGCTAATGCTAGGGGTTATGATGAAATGCATAGAGGGTTCAGATTTGGAGATATGAACGAGGGAGGTACTTCGCTGTTGGATTTCGCTAGAGCTTTTGATCTGGTGGTAGTTAACTCGAGTTTCCCAAGGTGGGAAGAGCACCTGGTCACTTTCCGGAGTACGGTGGCCAGGACCTAGATGGACTATCTTCTCTGTAGCAAATGTGATAGAGGTCTTTGTATGGATTGCAAGGTCATCCCGAGTGAATGTCTCATGACCCAATATAGGCTCCTAGTACTAGATCTGGGGATCAAGAGAAATAGAAAGAAGAGAGAAGTTTGCAGTCAACCTAGAGTCAAGTGGGGAAACCTGACCAAGGACAAAGCCCATGAGTTAGGGGAGATGTTGTTGGTGATGTAGTGGGGACGCGACTACGATGTGAGCCATGACAACGAACTACATTAGGGAAGCTGCGAGAGAGGTTTTAGGGGTTACAAAGGGATACCTTGGGAGACGTATAAGGGACTGGTGGTGGAATGCGGAGGTCCAAGGTAAAGTTGAGTTCAAGAAAATGGCTTATCTGAAACTAGTGGAGGGAAAAAACAAGGAGGAACAGAGGACGAATTGGGAATTTTATAAGAAGGCAAAGAAAAAGGCGAAGTTAGGGGTTACATCGGCTAAGACTGCTGCCTTTGGACGCATGTATGCGGATCTTGGGAGCAAAGGCAGGGACAAGAAGTTGTACATGTTAGCCAAAGTGAGGGAGAGGAAGGCTCGTGACTTGGACCAAGTAAAGTGCATCAAAGACGAGGACGACATAGTATTGATAGAAGACGCCCATATTAGATGAATATGGCAGACATACTTCCACAGACTGTTGAACGAGGAGGGGACATATGCATTATGCTGGGTGAGTTGGAGAACTTCGAGAGTCTGCGTGATTTTGTCTATGTAGGCGTATTAAGACCGAAGAGGTTATGGGATAGATGCATAAGTTGAGCAGGGGAAGAGCGACTGGGCCAGACGAGATACCGGTACAATTCTGGAAGAGTGCAGGCTGTGGAAGCGTTGAGTGGATTACTGGTTGTTTAATGCTATCTTTAAGACGAAGAAGATGCCCGAAGAATGGAGGTGGAGTACGATGATTTCTTTGTACAAGAACAAGGGTGATATCTAAAACTGCAATAACTATGGGAGTATCAAAATGTTGAGTCATACTATGAAAATTTGGGAGAGGTGGTGGAAGTCAGAGTGAGGAAGAGTGTGTCTATTTCCGAGAATCAGCTTGAATTCATGCCGGGACGATCGACTATGGAAGTCATTCATATGGTGAGGAGATTGGTAGAGCAGTATAGGGAGAGAAAGAAGGACCTACACATGGTGTTTATAGACCTATAAAAGGTGTACGATAAAGTTTCGAGGGAGGTTCTGTGGAGATGTTTGGAGGTTAGCGGCGTTCCGGTCGATTACACTAGGGTATTGAAGGACATGTATGATGTGCAAAGACTCGGGTGAGGACAATGGGAGGTGACTCAGATCACTTTCCCAGTAGTGACGGAGTTGCACCAGGGATCGACTCTTAGACCGTTCTTATTTCCTCTAGCAATGGATGTGCTAACGTGGCACATTCAAGGGAGGTGCCATGGTGCATGTTATTTTCCGATGACAAAGTGCTGATTGATGAGACAAGAAGCGGGGTCAATGAGAGGCTGGAGGTTTGGAGGCAGACCCTAGAGTCTAAAGTTTTTAATTTGAACAGGACCAAAATGGAATACCTGGAGAGTAAGTTCAGTGACGAGACTCATGATGCAGACGTGAATGTGAAGCTTCATACCCAAGTCATCCCGAAGAGGGGTAGTTTCAAGTATACCCAAGCTTAAACAAAATGTTTTGTTACAGAATCCAGTCAAAAACTATATTTTACATATTTTATATATAATTATGTTATATATTCTTATTTGTATGCCGTTTCTACACCCGACATACAAAATATATACAATGTGTTTATGTCTTCTTCTTCAAATTTCCATATGAAATTCCAATCAGACTACCTCGAATTTTCACCACATTCTTTCAAAATTGAGATACAAACTCCAAAAGATATTCCCAATTATTTACAACAACACCAAACAAATAAGAATTTCACAAAATTCGATTTTCAAATTCAAAGCTTCTAAGCGTTGTAATGGCTGTTACGGAGTTCAAGCTCATGTATACACGACCTAATTCAATTTAGTTTCAATTATATCGTCAATTAATTTCAGTTTAAAGCGTCACTCCTGCGAACAATATCTTATTTATTCATCAAAAAAAAACTTTTGGTAACCCATTTTGGGCTTACCTGAAATTAGGGTTGTGCACGGATCGGATTGGATCAGATTTAGCACATTTCAGATTCGGATTTCGGATTTCGGATTCTAGAAAATGCAATCCGAATCCGATCCGAATTATATCGGATCGGATTCTGATTTTAAAGTTTGGATCGGATCGGATTTCGGATCGTAAATGCCTCAATGTTGCAAACTAATATGTATATTTTCTTTGTAAAAGAGGCAATGCATTAAGAAAAATTCATGTTTATACAATTATGAGAGTACTATGGCGCCAATATAGCTAACTCTAGCAATTGTAAAGGTAATAACTTGGAGGAAGATGTAAAGAAAGTACTGACTATCCGAAATTAAAGTATAGTATTTATACATTGCCTAATAATTTCGGATTTCGGATCGGATCGGATTAAAATATACCAATCCGAATCCGATCCGAAATCCAAAATTTTTATAAACACAATCCGAAATCCGGTCCAATCCGAAATCCGAAATCCGAACGTGAATGGATCGGTTCGGATTTCGGATATCCGATCCAAATGAACAGCCCTACCTGAAATAGAGATAATCATAGAAAATGTGAAATATTTGATAGGATCCATTTCGGGAATGCAGAATGTAAGAGAAATTCAATTTTTGGCCCCATATTCTGGGTGTGCCATGGGGGAATATTTCCGTGACAATGGTACATATTTTATGGCTTTGAATCAATTGAATTATTTTTCTTCATCATTCTTCAAAGCTCTGAGCATGTTCATCTGCAAAAGCTACCGAAGAGGCACTTAGAGAGAAATATTTATACAGAGAAGAATGAAGTCTAAAATAGGTAAGGTTGGACTCTAATAGTTTTTTGTGTGTATAAATGATAAACTGAATATCTAAGGTAATTAAGTAATAATCTCTCAATGTAGGGGCATATCTAGGTTAAAGAATATGGGTTCACGTGAACCTCACAGCCAAGTCTTCCCCAACCTCTCCTGATGTTCTTGGTGAGCTAGCCTGTCATCCACCGTCCCAATATTCCTCTCTTTAAATTATGTATAATAATATTATATTTTTTAAAATTACTTAAATATATGTGTGTGCATCCATGCTCAAAGACTCCTATGGTGCAATAATTATTGGATGCATCTCTACAAGTAACATTTATGGTCCAAATCCAACTTCGGACGGTCTTGTTTTTAGTAATAAGTATATATATATATATATATATATATATATATATGGCCGAGCGCCTATGAGCTATTGGAAAGATATCTTAAATGCATTTCAGATTATTCTCTTTCCTTATTTGTAGATTTAGTTTCTCTATTTTTAGCTCATTCTTGATTGTACAGATTGTTATTAGTTTGATTGATTCTTATGGATCCTCTCTCTTGTATAAATACTCTGTCAATTATTAATAAAGATCAAGTCTTCTCTCTTCTGAAAACTACTTTATGGTATCAAGAGCCATTGTGCTTCATAGCTAAAATTTCTGGGCACCTAGTTTTTTTTCCCAGCAACCACGGCTCCTCCAAATGACACCTCTACTTCCCTCCCAACCCCAACAGACCCAACGCTAACACCTGAAAATCAAACGACCCCATTGGCTAACCATCAAAACATTACTTCTCCAAATATTGTGGCCTCCTCTAACACCATTATCTACTTGAACAACAATGAACATCTTATCTCCATTAATACTTCCGCTCAAGCCCCACTAAAACTCACCACCACCAACTACCAGTCTTGGCAATATCAATGGGAAACATTACTCACTGCTTACGATTTTCTCCAGTTTATATATGAGCCACCATCCCTCGCGGCAACATCTGCCTATAGACGGCAATACCATCTTATTAGAAGTGCCATGGTTGCATCTCTTTCACCAGAAATTATACCCTTTGTTACTGATGACAAAACTTCTTACGCGCTTTGGCAAAACCTTGCCACCACTTATGCCAAACCGTCGCGTGCTCTCATAATGATCTTGAGAGAAGATCTGAATACTATTCAAAAAGGCAACCTCTCCATTACTGTGTACTCGCAGAAAATTAAAGAAATCTGCACCAAGCTTGCTTCAGTTGGTGTTCACATATCCACTGATGAAGTTTTTCTTCATGCCGTACATGGCCTTCCACCTAAGTATGATAACATAGCCTCTGCACTTCATGCTCGTGAGACCCCCATAACCTTTCAAGAGCTTCATGACAAACTGGCCGACTTTGAAGCTCACTTGACACGCCGGTCATCCCAAACTGTAGCGCCAATCATGGCAAACTTTGCTGCTAAACCTCCCGGATTCACCAACCGAAATTTAAATCGGAATACCAATAACTTGCATCAAAGGAATTTCTCTTCTTCCAATTGGAATGGAAATGGAAGAAATCAAGGAGGTCATTCTGATGGCCATATCAATCGACCCAAGGTTACTTGTCAACTATGCGACAAACCTGGGCACTATGTAAAACAATGCAGGAAGTTCCTTGCAATTTTTAGTGCTGTCACAAGTACCAAATCCAATAGTTCTTCGAGCAACTCCAACCGGTCCAAAAATCAGCAACCCAAAGCTAACTTTGCTTCACAATCCACTAATGCGGATCCAGATTGGCTTGTCGACTCCGGTGCCTCGCACCATGTTACACAAGACTTGCAAAACCTTTCTCTTCATTTTGAATATGATGGTACTGAGGATGTCATACTTGGTGATGGTAAAAATCACAAAATTACACATACATGATCTACTCTCCTACCCACTCCCTCTACACCTCTTAAGTTAACTAATGTTTTATGTGTGCCTCGTATGAAAAAGAATCTTATTTCTGTTTACCGACTGTGTAATGATAATAATGTTTCAGTTGAATTCTCACCTGATTTCTTTGTTGTGAAGGACTACTGCACGGGGGCACCTCTGGTAGCGGGGAAGCCTGAGGGCGATATGTATCCGTGGCCTTCCAAGTCTGCTATCCAAGCTACACATGTTCCTCAAGTCAACACCACTTCCACCACCACTGCTCCCAACTGGCATCGATGTCTCGGGCATCCCTCAACTGCTACTCTTCGTCATATTTTGAAGCTTTTGAATATTTCTTCAACTTTAGAGAAGAATTTCTTTTGCAATTCTTGTAAATGCAATAAAATGCATAAGACTCCTTTTCATAACTCTTCAATACAGAGTTCTGCTCCTTTAGAGTACATTTATTCTGATGTTTGGGGTGTTACACCAGAAATTTCTATTGATGGTTATCAATACTATTTAATATTTGTGGATCATTATACAAAATATATCTGGCTATTTCCTCTGAAGAGAAAGTTTGATGTTTCAATTGTGTTCCCAAAATTTAAACGAATTGTGGAGAAATTATTTCAAAAGCCAATTATATGTTTTTACTCTGACAATGGTGGGAAATTTCTTCATCTTCGTTCATTCTTTGAAGACAATGGGATATCACATTTTCTCACTCCTCCCTATACACCCGAACACAATGCCACTGCCGAGCGTCGTCATCGCCATGTTGTGGAGACAGGTATCACCTTATTACAAAATGCTAATCTTCCTCTAAAGTTATGGTCATATGCCTTTACTACTGCTGCCTACTTAATCAATATGTTGCCTACCCGAATTTTAGATGGTGATTAACCTTATTTCATATTATATGGTACTCTACCAAACTACAACAAACTTCGTGTTTTTTGTTGTTTATGTTATCCATGACTGCGCCCCTACAATCGGAACAAATTACAACCGCGCTCTAATCTTTGTCTTTTTCTAGGTTATTCAGAAAATCAAAGTGCTTACAAGTGTTATGATCATGTAAGCTCTCGCCTTTATTTATCTCGTCATGTTGATTTTGTGGAACATTCTTTTCCTTATATCTCTCTTGAACTGAAGGAAAATAGACCTCAACATGATACTGTTGATTCTTGGGCTCCCAGCCACTATGTAATTCCTCTTACACATCATCAATCTTCATCCATCAACTCTCCTACAACCTCTACTTCATCGCCCCTTGGTTCTCTACCACCCAGCAGTGCACCTGGCAATGCTTCTTCATCAATCGAAATTGGGAGTTCATTTGATCATCACTCAGGTATGTCTCTTTCTCCTTCGTTGTCATCTGCCCGCTCTACCTCTTTACCCTCGTCTGACTCCTCTACACCTTATAACACCAATGTGTCTAACCAAAATCTAAACATACGACCCTCTCATCCCATGACTACCCGATCAAAGAATAACATTCATAAACCCATTCAGAAATTGTGTCTTAGTACTACTATTCATGATTCTGCTAAACCCAACACATCCCTAGTCTCACCAATAATCACATCCGCCCACCTACCTCCAGCACCTAAAACCTCTACCAAGCCAAATATTTCTTCTTCACCTAAGCCTATAGAGCCTCATACTGTTCATCAAGCTTTAAAAGATCCAAAATGGCGTGAGGCTATGAATGAAGAGATTTCAGCATTACAAAGTCAAGGAACTTGGTCTCTTGTGCCATCTGTCCCTCATGCCAAACCAGTGGGTTCTAAATGGGTATTTCGTATTAAGTATAATTCAGATGGGAGTGTTGGACGCTATAAAGCTCGGTTGGTTGCTAAAGGTTATCTTCAACGACCTGGTGTAGATTACTTTGAGACCTATTCTCCTGTTGCTAAACATACCACAGTGAGAGTAGTTCTTTCTCTTACGATTTCTAATGATTGGCTGCTTAGGCAATTAGATGTCAATAATGCATTCTTACATGAGCACTTATCTGAGGAAGTTTACATGTCTCAGCCACCTGGATTTGTTAATGAGAAATTTCCCACTCATATTTGTCGATTACACAAGGCTATTTATGGATTGAAGCAGGCTCCACGTGCATGGTATGATGAATTGAGAGCTTATCTTTTATCTATTGGTTTTCATCACTCTCAGTGTGATCATTGTCTCTTTATCTTTGCAAAACTTGGAGTTACTATCTATCTTGTTGTTTATGTTGATGATCTCATAATTACCGGAAATCACTCGCGCTATGTTGAAGACTTTATCAAAAAGCTTGGTACTCGGTTCTCCATAAAAGATCTGGGTGATCTAAATTCTTTTTGGGTGTTGAAGTCATTCGTTCGTCTGCTGGTCTTTTCCTTAACCAACAGAAATATATCTGTGAGATACTTGAAAGAACCAACATGATAGATGCAAAGGCAATGAGGACACCACATCTAGTGGTTCATGTCCGGGTTCTAAAGATGGTTCTCCTCTTGAAGATCCCACAATATACAAGAATGTAATTGGAAGCTTGAAGTATTTGCATCTTACTCGCCCAGATGTTGCTTTCATAGTAAACAAGTTGTCTCAATTTACAAGCTGCCCTACGACAACTCATTGGGCCATGGAAAAACGTGTTTTGCGCTATCTAGCTGGGACATCGGACCGTGGTTTGTTTCTTCGAAAAAATTCTCCGCTCCTGCTTCATGCCTTTTCCGAATCTGATTGGGCTGGTGATCAGGATGATCGCTCATCGACTACAGCTTATATTGTGTTCCTTGGTTGTCATCTAGTTTCATGGAGTTCTAAGAAACAACGAGCAGTGGCTCGCTCTTCAACGGAGGCAGAATACAGGGCAATTGCCTCTACTACTGCTGAACTTTGTTGGGTGCGTAATCTTCTCAAGGAGTTATCTGTCACTCCTTCTCAGACTCCTGTCATCTACTGCGATAATCTTAGTGCTACATATGTTTGTGCAAATCCTGTGTTCCACTCTCGCATGAAGCACATTGAACTTGATTATCATTTTGTCCGTCAATTAGTCCAGCGAGGTCTTCTTCAGGTCTCTCATATTTCGTCGAAGGAGAAACTAGCTGACATGCTCACAAAAACTCTTCCAAGAGGTTCTTTTGAGCTGTTACATTCCAAGATTGGTATCTCTGATTGACCTACCATCTTGCGGGGGCATATTGGAAAGATATCTTAAATGCATTTCAGATTATTCTCTTTCCTTATTTGCAGATTTAGTTTCTCTATTTTAAGCTCATTCTTGATTGTATAGATTGTTATTTAGTTTGATTGATTCTTATGGATCCTTTCTTGATTCTTATGGATCCTCTCTCTTGTATAAATACTCTGTCAATTATTAATAAAGATCAAGTCTTCTCTCTTCTGAAAACTACTTTATGAGCGAGCCTACTACGGCAGAGCAGATAGTGCACTCATCATCTTGAAATCGTGAATCCACCTCTATCTCTATGAGAGGGAAAGAAATTTATAATAAAAGTTTACCCGCACGGGGTGTTTATAATAAATAACATATGTCACATTATTTTACTACAAGACATTAACTTCTTGATCACCTTTTGTGCCATTGCTGGCCATTACTAACACAAATTTAATTTTCCTTCTACTAGGGTAACTATCATTATTTATATAAACATTTTAAACTTAACAAGAGGCATTTACGTTAGCATACTCTTAGTGGAACACATCTGAAGATTAACAAACGAAAAAACTTTGCAAAATTGAACTTTGCCTTGCACAGTTATATTGTTTCAGAATTGACTGGGTTTACCTCACTAATGATGGATTGTCACACCCCGAGCCTGGGAGCGAGATCGGACAGGTGCCTCACCTATTCTTGCGTACTACTTGCGACTAAGAGACTTTGAACATGTAATGCCATACTTTAGCCATGTGCCACATTACAAGATAATGTGTGATGCAAATATAAAACTGAATAGAGACTAATACTGACTAAATGTCAACATAAAGTTGGGCTGGCAAGGCCGTCATAATTACTACAACTGACAAGCCAACAAATATACGTACAGGGCCTAAACCCAATAAACTGCACTAACTGACAGGATATGTCTACAAGTCTGTACTGGTAGATGTACACAAAACTTCTAGACTTAGAAACTCCGAAGACATGGAGCTTACCGATCAAGCTGAACTCGGGCAACACTTAATGAGGAGGTCTACCCGTCTGTCTGTCTGAACCTGCACGCATGAAATGCAGCGCCCCTAGAAAAGGGACGTCAATACAAAATAAATAATGTACTGAGTAGGTAAGGCAATATACTGAAAGCTGAGCTGAACTGATAATATAACAACTAAAAGTAATGGGAAGTCAAAAATCTGAAGATATGCTTACCTGCTGATACTGACACAACTCTCTCAATATAGTAAGTAAAATTGATGTCCGGCCCTATATGTGTATATATATATATATATATATATATATATATGCTCTGTCGTAGTAGGATCGCTCATAGGCGCTCGGCCATACTAGGCTCTGTATCTCGACCAATTGGGCTCGCTCATAGGCGCTCGACCACAGTAGGCTCGGTATATAACTTACCATCTGATCACAGGTTGCCCAATAGAGGCTTGTCCATCGATTATAGCTTGATTATAATGAAAATACTGTAATACTATATATATAGATTTTCTGCTCTATTGACTGGAAAAAGGAAATACTCAATTGAATATGAAGTCCCGATAAGGAGAATATTGTAACTTACAAAACTAGAAAAATATACGTAAATTTCGGGATATGAATTTTTCTTTATGCCTCGTTATCAAACTCGTGTACTCATCACTATGAAACACCATTGGGAGAAATTGTTATCTTGACACTCTTTAGATCTATTAATTGAAATATCAAGAGAAGATGAGAAAGGACCGTGTAGAATTTAAACCCAGAACTTTTGGCATAATTATTGTCTCACTATGTTGGAGATATAACGAGGAGTGATAACTGATAAAATTATATTATCTCAATGCGTACCGATTATATGGGGTGATTTCCATGTCGAATTGTTTCTTAAACCAAACAATTCAAAAGGTCATTCTAATACATAGTGGGAATCCAATAACTTTTTTTTGTTAATCGAAAATCAAAGGTCATTTCAATACATAATGGGAATTCATTAACTTTATGCCCAAGTACAAACATAGATTTTAATGATAAGAGGAATTCACCAAGTTTGCAATTTCCTGCTAATATTGTGCCTCAACTGAACCGATCGATAACGAGCTAAATCCAGCCAGAGCTCCCAAAATCACTGGCGGTTGTGTGTTTACTTGTTTCGTTTGTATCGTATGGATCATGTCAAAAAGAAAGAAGGGATAGTCTTAACATACATGGATCAATTCACTTGACAATTCCTCTAACACACGTCTTTTGCGACGAGACATGTAACGACGGATTGAGGTAGAGAAAAATCCGTATAACATCCTTGAGAAAGTGTCACGACCCGAATTTACCCTCCGAACGGTCTCGTGACGACACCTAGTCTCTACGACTAGGTAAGCCTAAATTGTGAAAAAATAAGAAAAATAATAACAAAACAGTAAAGAAGAAGTAATACTATAAAGTTTAGCCGCTCGGCATCTACAACTTTTACTTTCCAAAACCCAGAATGTCACCAAGTCACAAGATTTACAAATATAGCTCTATACAACGGAATTAAGAAAAGTATCTCTATCTGTGAATTATATCTATACTAGAGTAGGAAGGGGACTCGGAAGGTTCTGCGGACACGGTAGAAATACCTCATGGTCTCCTAGGAGCACCTGCAGTACTCCTAGCCGGAACGCTGTGTACTGGTACTTGGATCTACACATGGGGAAAACATGCGCAGAAAGGGTGTGAGTACTCCACATTCGGTACTCAGTAAGTGCCAAGCCTAACCCCAGTCAAGTAGTGACGAGGTCATGTTGAGGCTCTACTGAGTTTGAAACATACTAAGACAGTTATAAGATTGTACAACGAAAAATCAATAAAAATAATGATAAGCAGAAATTTAGGAAAAACAGGAAGAAATGAGTAAAAGAAACTCTCGGCTCAGCACAACATATAACTCAACAGAAATCATGCAATGCAATACAGGGGAAAGCTCCCGGATCTCGGTCCGTAGTCCCAACTTAAATATACAATGCAGTACAGGGGGAAAGCTCCCCGATCTCGGTTCGTAATCCCAATTTAAATATGCTATGCAGTACAGGGGGAAAGCTCCCAGATCTCAGTCCGTAGTCCCAATTTAAATATGCAATGCCGAATGGATGTCGGATGCAGCATAATTAAACGGGTTAGGAAGGATAGTAGACAAGAATAGGGTAGTACTACCTAAGCATGGCTCAATTAATAACAAAATAAGTGGAAAAATCAGGTAAGGCAAGTAGACATGTTTGAATCCTAAGTTAACTACTCAGTTTAAATAGTAAGCAGTAATATAGGAATGAATATGAGATATGCCATGGAAAGAACAGTGGGATTATTGTAAAAATGACCCGTGCATGCACTCGTCACCTCACGTACACGGGGTCCTCATAGTGAAAATCAGTTAAAAATGCCTAAGGGAAAGTCCCCAACACAGAGTTAGGCAAGCCACTTACCTCGACTGCGCAAATCAACTCCGTACCACGCTCTTGCCACGAGTATCCGACTCCGGGTGGCCCAAATAAAATAAATTCGATTGCATAATGTAAATAACACTTTAAGGGAACACATTAGCTAATTAATTCGAAGCTAATACGCGAAATTAGGAAATTCGCCCAAAAGGTTCCCCCGGGCCCACGTCTCGGAATCGGGTAAAATTTATATTTTCCGAACCCTCATTCACTCACGAGTCTAACCATATAAGAATCTCTCAAATTGGAGGTCAAACACCCAATCAAAACCCAATAATTTGGTCTATAAAGTTTCTTCCCATTTTCCCATTTTTCACACAAGATTATCGAAATTATGGGTTGAATTGAAGATTAGAATCATGGATGTTGACCAATAATGGTTAGAAATCACTTATCCAAATCACCCAGGTGCAAAAGCCTCCAAAAATCGCCTCTCCCGAGCTCTCAAAATCCAAAAATGGTGAAAATAACATAAACCCTCGATTTTGGGTTTTTAAACACTGCACATGCATTTCTTCCATGCGACCGCGGGAAACGAGTCGCGATCGCGGAGAGTAACTTCACACGCCCAGGATTTCCTTCAGTGCGATCGCGATACAAGGTCTGCGATCGCGGACCACCTGCTCCCAAAGCACTGCGATCGCGATGGAGTCCACGCGATCGCGTGGAACAATACTGACCCTGCTCCTCCGGCCTAAGATCTACTATGCGATCGCGTCCTAAGGCATGCAATCGCGGAGGCAAATTTCCCAAGGCACTGCGATCGCGGTCAACGATGTGCGATCGTGAAGAACAAATCACAGGCCTCCCCAAATGCCTTATGCGATCGCGGAGAGCATACCACTGCTGGTGAAAAACCAGCAAAACCAGCTAAGGCCTTTTGGCCAAAAGTGTCCGTTTGAACACCCGAAACACACCCGAGGCCCCCGAGACCTCAACCAAAACCACCAACTGACCCTAATACCTCATTCAAACTTGGGCGATCCTTAAAATCACATCTCATAACATCAAAATCATCAAACATGCATAGATTCAAGCCTAAGAACTTATGAATTTTCTAGAATTCACATTCGATGCCGAAACACGTCAAAACTCATCCGTATGACCCCAAATTTTGCACACATGTCATAAATGACATTATGGACCTTATGTCGCTTTCGGAATTCCATTATGAGTCTGATATCAAAATCTCACCTATCGACCGAAATCGCCGAAATTCTAACTTTCGCCAATTCAAGCCTAAATCTACAACCGACCTCGATAACACATTTCGAACACGCTTCTAACCCCTAAATCACCCAACGAAGATAAAAGAGTCGACGAAATTCTATTCCGGATCCGTCTTAACACAGTTCTAGCTACGACCTAATTTCAAAAGCAAAAATCCACATTTAAGGACTAAGTGTCCAAAATTACTCCGGATTTCACCACTCGACGCTCCGACAAGTTTCAACAACATAATTAGGCATGGGAGAAGCAAGTATTAGGTGATCGCGGTGCTAACTCTCAAAACGACCGACCAGGTCGTTACAGAAAGATTGCACTGTACTCCCTTAAAAATCGCAAATGTAATGCTTCGAAGTTTTAGGTGACTTGATTAAGCTCCACCTTAACTTTGAAGATCTTAGCATCTCTTTTTAAAATTTATGAACAATGTTGCTAATAAAGAATGGATGTTGTTCTCAACAAGAATGAAAAAATGAAATATAGCCGTACCCTTGTTTTTGGCTTTCTTAATAACTCTTCTTTTAACCAAATGAGATAAGGTTATTACTTTAAATGTAGCCACCTTTTAAAGTGACTAAAGAGTCATCAAAGAGAAACTATATCTCTGCCGCGCTAAAGTATCATAGGTTTGTCCAAAGATTTTAACTAATTATCCACCAGTTATCTAATTAATTTGTTAATCTTCCATTAACCAATAATTACCCAATTACCTATATAATTAAGAATTATTTTCACTTACTTAAAATACTACTCACTTTTCATATACCTTATACACCTTACTATCATGGTCATGTGGTACCTTGTATGTTACTAGTCCATAAATACCGGATATATTGGCTCGAGCCGTATTTTATCCCAAAATGCCAACTTGGACAAAAATTCATTTTCTTTGACTTTCTTCCCCTCTCACCTTCACGAATTTACTCATCACTTGTTCGAAATAGCATAATGCTTATAACCTCAAAATAATCCCATTGCCGATCTTACGTCGATTACCTTACGACGAAACTTTAACATACGAAAATACGGAATGTAACATCTCATTTCCGAGCTTATCCAATTTACCTATGACGACTTCCATGTACGAAAACATGGGGTGTAACATGGATCTTTTTGACAAGACGAAAATTTAACCTATATTATGAGAAGTTTTAAGAAACTAAGCTTAAAGTAACAATATAAAATAAGGAAAAACAAGCTAAGAGATATAGAGAGAAAGAGAGGAGAGATTCTTATTTATTCCATGTATTCAAGTGTGTACAATGTGATTCCCAAACCCTCTATTTATAGGATGATATAGGTAATACAAAGGGATGCCATGAACATGGTATTAACTATTGAGATCATGGGAGAAGATCATGGAGGAGGTTATGGAGGTGTGAGAGTTACAACCATAATGGTATGAAGTAGTGGGAGGTTAATGAAAAAGAGTAGTGAGGATAAATTCTTTAGGAGTTATAGACATCCACTAATATAATTATAATATTTCATAACACTCCCTCTTGGATGTCTATAGATAATGTGCCTCGTTAAAACCTTACTAGAAAAAAATCCAGTGGGAAAAAAAATTCCTAGTGAAGGAAATAAAGTCCACATATCTTGTAATACGCATTACTTGCTGCCTCATTAAAAATCTTACAATGAAAACCAGTGGAGTAAAACGTTAGCTAAGGAAAAAAGAGTACAACGCGTATTTTCCTCCCCCTGATGAAAACATAACTTTTGTTTCATGAAGGCAATGCATTTCAGTCTTGTATTTCAACTTCTCAAACATTGAGGTTGCTCATTATTCATTGAATAGAACCACCAAATTATCAAGCGAACAAATATGTTGAACATCTATTTCTCCGTTCGGTGAAGATTGTGTCTGATAAAGAACTTGGATGAAATATATGCGTTATCATGTCTCCTTCTTTCAATTGAGATAAGCAAACATCAACATCTTCACTATTATTGTAATCTTCTCTTCAAAGAAAGGTCACACATCTTGTGAAATGATAATATGGCAATTCTCACATACAAATAGATTGTTTGAAGAACGGATTTCAGAAAATGCCTGCATTTGCATAGACAACAAAACCTTGACAATATTTGTTAGAATAAACAAATCTATATCAAGGATTCGTTTTGAAATATAGTACTAATAGTATTCCTATATCTTCATATAGGAATAAAACTATATCTCGCTAGCATATTATTATACTCATGGTTCTAGCGAGATATATAGTGCACCAATTGCAATAAACACAAAAATAAATCATGTATGCCATGATTGCTCTAATCCACATAAAAATTTGTTAAAGCTTTATTTCATAAATTTCTTGGGAACCTTAATATGCTTCAGAACCATTTAAATCCTTCAATGATTTTTATAAATGAATATCAAATTTATCAAGTATTGCCAGACTAAAATCTGAAAGCAACTGTATCCACCACAAGGGAACATGTTTCCATATAATCAACGCCCGGACATTTACATAAAATCTTGTGTCACCCCACTGGCTTTATACTTTCAGGTGTTGGGACTATCAGTTCAAAACTTCACGTTTTCCAAGTGAAGTCAATCTTGATTGCATATTTTTCATTGACCAATCATTTATCTGTCCAAATTCCATGACAAATTAGAGCTCAAGATCCTCGTCAATATTAAAAATATTGAGCGCTACATTACATCAAGAATGTCATCGATGCTCATTTTACATCGGTTCCATCATCACACAATAAAGACATAACTTATCGAGATCTCATTATTTTCAGGTACCCGAGCCTCTTCCATGAGGTCTTATAAAGTGTTATGTCATGGTGCTCTTACAGAGCACTTGCCTCCTTAGTATGACCATCTTTATCATTTGCTCCTCTCCTTCTTCAAGGAGTTTTATCTTTGGAACCGATTAGTCTATTACGCTTCATGCGTTCCATAGTCTATGTCCATCATGGACTTTATTCTATTTGGAGAATTAGCACCTGAAATATAACATTTAGCTTTGGTTCAGCAAATACGCCTGGCAATATTTTACAAATGAATTATCACTTGAACTTCAAGTTCATATTTTCTTGTACAGGGATCTAGGTACACTCGTAATAATTCATTCCATGATTACTTTTTCAGCTGCCAATTTCTCCCCCTAATGCTGGGATCACAAACACATATCCCCAACTTTCTTTGGGACCATCATTGTGCATTGTGGTGGAATAATTAAATCATATATCACATCCATATTTCTAGATGGAAATTATTTGGTTCCTAACCCTGAACCAATTGTGATAGGGAGAATTTATCATAACTTGGCTAGATGAATACACATGCTGTTGTATGTTAAATGATACATCTCGTAACCAATGGTCTAGCTATATATCGAGGCATATAATTTCTGCTAAACCAAGTTGGATTTAAACCAGCAATATCAAGATAAATTATCATAGTTTATATTCTGGAACTGTGATCTAGTAATTTGAGCAATCAACCTTGCAAAATTCACACTGCAAGTTGACAACAAACGCACATGTGACCATACAATAGATGCATCTTTTAAAATCATACTATAGTAAAACGGCTCACATGGCAGGTGACTAGGCCCATATATATATATAACCTTTTATTCATTCCATAAATTGAGGGATTCAACCCCAACCTTAACTGGTATATCATGAGAATAAGCAACATAAGAGAATTTTTGAAGAATCTTCTATTTCTTCAATACATGCCAATGTGAATTCTCAATCAATTTTTGCATCATAATTGAACCGGGATGACCAACCGGTCATGCCAACTAATATTTGTTTCAGTAAATATTTAATTTACTGCCACGACCCAAAATCCACTGAGGTCGTGATGGTGCCGGACACCACTATCAGGCAAGACAATCATTAAATGGTTAAATTAAATTCCTATTTTAGTATTTTGAAATCGTTACTTTTCATTTTATTCTTATTATCAATAAAAATCTGCTGAGTAAATAACGATGCTTTAACAATCCATTTAATAAATACATCCCAAAATTATCCCAGAACCCGGTGTCACAAGTGCATGAGCAATTTCTAGAAAACAATGTAATACTATAGCTGTCCGGAATACAAGTTGGATAGAAAAGAAAATATAATACTCTGAAGGAGACTCTGCTGGCCGCGGATCATCTCGAGAGGTGAAACTCACCTACGTCCCCATATCATCCGTGCCACGGCGCCAAGCGGGGCCACGAGATGTACATGTACCTGTGCAACAAAATGCACAGAAAGTGTAGTATGAGTACGAAACAACGTGTACCCAGTAAGTATCCTACCTAACCTCGAAGGGGTAGTGACGAGAGGTCGACTTTGACACTTTCTAGAGGTCAATTCAATATATTCAAGTGTGATGTTGTCACGACCCCAAATCCTAACAGGTCGTGATGACGCCTATCGTGGAACTAGGCTAGCCAACCATCACATTACTACACATTTGTTCTATTATAATATTTCGAAAGTCAATAATAAGCAACAAACATAGTATAAAATAATTTCTTTAAGTCTTTGCGCTCCAATAATAATCTAACAGTCTAAACAAAACCCCTAAGACTGGAGTCAACCGACCACGAGCATCTAAGAAATAAACTAACTCTGCTAATGTCATAAGCAATGTCTAGGAATAAAATACTTATACTAATAAGGAAGGGAAATGGAGAAGCTGCGGACGCTGGACAACTACCTCAAAATCCCAAACACTGATGACAACGAGCTCAGACGACTACTCCTCCGAACCGGTACCTGGATCTGCACACAGAGGTGCAAGGAGTAATGATGAGTACGTCAACTCAGTAGAAATGAAAACAAATCACAGTCTGAAGTATATGAAACACGCAACACAAAACACCAATCCACAAAACAGTAAAACATCAAGTCTCAATACAGTATACATAAGTTCGAAAACCAATTTCCATAAAATCTTTTGAAACAAGTATATTTTTCCAAACATTTCTCAGTAAAACTGTCAGTAATATCAGTTTGAAAAATGAAGTGAACCATAGTCAAAAACTTAGTAAAATATCATTATAGAAATGCCCCTCGGGCCATAATCATCACTCAGTATCAATTTCCCTCAGCACCTCACCATCTCTCAGTATCAGCCCCGCGGGCAACCTCACTGTCACTCATGCTTCCCAAACACTTATCACTCGGCACTCGCACTCAATAGGTACCTGCGCTAACTGGGGGTGTGTACAGACTCCGGAGGGGCTCCTATAACCCAAGCGCTATAAACAAGCCACATCATAGCATAAATCACTCTTAGGCACTCGACCTCTCTCATATCATAACATCCTCACAACATTGGCCCTCGGTCACACTCAGTCAGACACTCTGAGCATGCCACTTGGGCCATGAATAAAACGGGGTTCTCGACCCAAAATAGTATTTCATTTCAAGAAAGAGTAATTGTATTGGTAAAAAAGAGTTTCACACGTAAGGTGATTTATGACAACTCAGCCGACTACGTGGACCAAGGAAAACGTTGCAGCTGGATATGATTCTATAAAGAGGTATGGAATAATGAGTCGCGGATCAATAAACCTACGAGGTAATCAGCCACGGGAAACTCAACTTGATTGAGAAAGGAAAGAGACACGGTCAGAATGAATCCATACAGAGCTACGGGCAGATTCAGGGATCCTCAATTAATGACTCATACATTATGTAACCTTCATACAACAGTTACAGTTATCCTTTGTAACGCCCCATTAATGTAATAATTAGTCATTAATGGACGATCATTGCAAGAAGTAGACGTTATATTAAGAAAACCCTTATATAAAGGAGGGGAATGTAACTTGTAAGGGGGGCAAGACTTCGAATATAATACATTTTACTTTCTGAGCATCATACTATTGCCTTTTACTTATTCTTCTTTATTTAATAATATTTCCTTGATTATCAGTAACCCGCGTTCATCCTAAAAATAGCTTTGGTCAAAGGATCTAATTCTTTGGTTAAGCAAATTGGTTCCGTTACCGGGAATCTGATAATCTTAGTTTGCTTTTCAATTGATATCCTCTAAAATATGTCGAACTCCAATGACAACAACCAGCAGAGGAATGGAACCCCAGTTCCATCACCTCAAGGAACCCCACGTTGTTCAAGGGAACCATCCCCGAAAAGAGGTGATACCAACCGCAATAACAATGAGCAAATGGTAGAACAAGATCGAATAAAGCAAATGATTGCAGAGTACGTGGGACAAGCTTTGCAAGGGGACTACCGGCGGCACCACCTGCATCGCTAACACCACCTACAAATAATACTATCACTACGAAAAATCCTCAGTCTGGGTTGGCAAACTCAGTAAGGGGTGACACTTCTAACGAATCTCTCGAAGAGAGACCGGGTATGACTAATAATTCTGAATTACAAAATTTACTACTAACCATGCAGAAACAGATGAAGGAACAAAACGATCGAATTGAGCAAATTCCTGGAGTACCACCAGTTATCAAGGGCATTGATGTTGATAGATACTCTCAACAACCTTGGAAACCAAGCGCAACACCCTTGTTATACCCAAGAAGTTTAAAATGTCTGACGTTCCTAAGTATGATGGAACAACTGACCCACGCGACCATGTGACCGTTTTTACCACCAGAGTAAAGGGCAACAACTTAACAAAACAAGAGATTGAATCAGTCCTTGTCAAAAAGTTCGGAGAAACACTTACCAAAGGTGCCCTAACCTGGTATTCCCTTCTCCCTGAAAGTTCTATTGATTCTTTTGCTGAGCTTGTAGATTCTTTCATAAAAGCACACTCTAGTGCACAAAAAGTCGAGAAAAGAATGGAGGACATATTTAAAATCAAGCAAGGAGACACGGAACTACTCCGTGAATTTGTAGACAGGTTCCAGCGAGAAAGAATGCAATTACCCAGGGTACCTGATAATTTGAAAGCCATGGCATTTGCGAGTAATCTAAACGACAAAAGCTCGGAAGCCACGAGGAGACTCAAATAAAGTCTAAGAGAATTCCCAGCTACAACGTGGAATGATGTATATAACAGTTACAGTACTAAACTTCGAATAGAAGAAGATATCATTGCTTGTTCGAGAGATGAAGATCATTCCAGATCCAGACGTTCTGAATCAGACAGGAGATCAGGTAAAAACATGTACGATCCTTACTTAGAACCATCGGGACGTGAGACTCATCCCAGGTTTGAAAACACTAGGTCAGATTATAGACTACCAAGCAAAGACGTGGGCTCATCCTCATCCAGATCCAGAAAGGATCGGGATGAACGACCTAGGGGTAATGCACGCATTGGGGATCATACCTTTAATGTAAGTACTCCTGAAATTTTTTCAATATTAAGAAATATGGGAGATAAGGTTAAATGGCCCAAAGAAATGCGGTCAAACCCAAATAAAAGAAACCCAGATTTCTGGTGTGAAGTTCCATAATGATCATGGACACAGGACTGCAGATTGCAGATTTTTACAAGGTGAAATAGAACACTTATTGAAACAGGGCTATTTAACAGAATTGTTTCGTGATAAAGGTAAACAGGCATATATGAAGAACAGGCAGGAGCTCCCGAAGCCTCCTTCTCCAAAAAGAACCATCAACGTGATACATGGAGGAGAGGAAGTGAACGGAATAGTTTACAAATTAGCCTCTAAGGTCACAATTACCCACGGAAAGCGGATTCGAGAAAATCCAGATGAAGATGACATAACCTTTGACGATGCAGATTTTGCGGACTAATGCTTCCCCATAATGATGCTCTGGTAATAGCCTTACTCATTCATGACACTAACGTTAAAAGAGTGTTGATTGATCCATGTAGTTCAGTCAATATCATCTTGTTAAGAGTCATGGAAGAAATGCTCATGGGAAATCGGGTGATCCCAATGGCACGATCCATATCAGGGTTTGATAACTCGACAGTGATAACCAAAGGAGAGGTCGAACTTAGCACTTACGCCGAGGGAATAACTAAGAATACCAAGTTCCAAGTCATTGATACTGACATGGCTTATAACGTGATTATGGGAAGGCCTTGGATCCACGACATGAAAGCAATACCATCCACCTTACACCTAGTAATCAAATTCCCCTCAGAATGGGGAATCAGACAAATTAGAGGTGATCAACAGACCTCCAGAAATATAAATTATGTGGCACTTTATAACAAAAAAGAGATAGAAGAACCAAAAAATAGAGAAATCTTTCAAACAGATGTCACCGGCCAAACAGGTACGGAAAAAATTACTGACCAAACAGGTACGACAGAAGTAAATGTTCAAACAGGCACGAGAAGAGATACCCACGAGCAGGTGAATCCAGTCACCACGGAAGACACGTTGGACCACATAGATGTAGACTCCAGACCAGACGTCATTCATGAACCGGAAGAAGACGAACACATCAAAACAACTATGGAAGAGCTCAAAGTTGTTCCATTGTTTGAACAAAAACCTGAACAGAAGGTGTATGTAGGCATGAGGCTGAGCCCCGGTCGAAAAGGTACGTTAATTTATTATACAAAGGCTAACGCAGATTTCTTTGCGTGGTCCCACTCATATATGACAGGTATTCCACCAGAAGTGATGATTCATAAACTAAATGAAGATCCATCCTTTGTACCTTTTAAGCAGAAAAAAAGAAAGCAAGGACCATTCAAGAACCAAGTGATTGACGAAGAGGTACAAAAACTCTTGAAAATTGGTTCGATACGAGAGGGAACGTACCCTAACTGGTTAGCTAACACTGTGGTGGTACCAAAAATGAATGGCAAATGGAGGGTATGCGTAGATTATACTGATTTAAATAAAGCATGCCCCAAAGATTCATTCCCATTACCATATATAGGTCAAATGATTCGTGCTACTGCAGGTCATGAATTATTAAGCTTTCTAGATGCATATTCTGGTTATAATCAGATTAAAATGGATCCCTCAGACGAGGGAAAAACCTCCTTCATTACGAACAGGGGGACTTACTGCTATAAGGTCATGCCTTTTGGCTTAAAAAATGCTGGAGCCACCTATCAAAGGCTAGTGACTAAGATGTTCCAGGAACATCTGGGAAAAATGATGGAAGTTTACATTGATTCTATGCTGGTAAAATTAACACGGGCGGAAGACCATTTCCAGCACCTTTCTATTACTTTTGACATTTTACGCAAGTATAACATGAAGTTGAATCTAGAAAAATGCGCTTTCGATGTACAATCGGGTAAATTTTTGGGTTTCTTTGTATCAAACAGAGGAATAGAGGTAAATCCCACTCAAATTAAAGTTATAGAAGAAATAAAGGTATACTAACAAATAAAAAAGAAGTTCAAAGACTAACAGGGAGAATAGCAACTTTGGGAAGATTTATTTCCAGGTCTTCCGAAAAAAGTTTTAAATTCTTTTTAGTCCTCAAAAAGCTGAATCAGTTCGAATGGACTGAAGAATGTCAACAGGCCCACAAGAATCTGAAGGCTTATCTATCAAAACCTCCGTTGCTATCAAAGCCAAAAGAAGGGGAAATATTATACATCTACTTATCTGTCTCAGAAATAGTTGTAAGTGCAGTATTGGTAAGAGAAGATAAAGGTAAACAATCTCCTATTTATTATATAAGCAAAACTTTACTAGATGTTGAAACTAGATATCCGCATCTAGAAAAGTTAGCCTTAGCTTTAATAATGGCATATAGAAAATTACGACCATATTTTCAATGTCATCCAATCACTGTTGTGACTTCATATCCTTTAAGAAATATTTTGCATAAGCAAGAATTGTCAGAAAGATTAGCCAAGTGGGCCATAGAATTAAGTGAGCATGAAATAATATATCAGCCTAGGACTGCAATTAAGTCTCAAATATTAGCTGATTTTGTTGCTGACTTTAGTAATAACATTGTTCCTAAAGTAGAAAAGGAGTTACAACTCTTTAACGGTGCTAATACAGGCCTATGGACCCTATTTGTTGATGATCTTCCAATGTAAAAGGCGCCGACTTAGGTATAGTCTTAATATCACCCACGGGTGAGAAGACACGATAGGCTATTAAATGTTATCCTATAACTAACAATGAAACAGAGTACGAAGCTATCATTGCAGAACTAGAACTCGCACGAGAACTCTCAATCGAGCAAATCGTAATCAACAACGACTCCCAACTGGTAGTAAATCAGATGCAGGGGACTTACATCGCTCGAGAGACTCGGATGCAATAGTATTTGGAAAAGGACTGAGAGCTCGTAAGACCATTCAAAACATGGAAGGTAATACAAATACCTAGAGAATAAAAAAACAGAGGCAGATGCATTAGCTAACCTCGCAGCAGTCACGTAAGTAACAAACAAAGACAATGCAATTGTCGTTCATCTATTCCATTCAGCGATTGACCAGAACAAAAATGAGGTAACTTTCAATAATTTAACCTGGGATTGGAGAAACAAAATTCTTAATTTTTTGCAGAATGGCACCGTGCCTGAAGACAAGAAAACAGCTCAAGCACTTCACAGCAAAGCTGCACGGTACTGCCTCATTCACAATTCATTATATCGCAAGATGTCTGGAGGGCCCCTAGCTAAATGCCTCGGACCTAATCAAATGGAGTTTGTGATGAAAGAAGTCCAAGAAGGACATTGTGGAAATCATTCAGGAGCGATATCCTTGGTAAAAACCCTAATCAGAGCCGGGTACTATTGGCCTAAGATGGAAGAAGATGCCAAGAACTTCGTATCCAAATGTGACAGATGCCAAAGGTTCGCCAATAACATGCATCGGCCAGCGGAATTGTTACATCCAATTATATCTCCATGGCCCTTCATGAAATGGGGTATGGACATAGTGGGACCTCTTCCCCCAGCTAAAGGATAGGTACGGTTTCTACTCGTACTTACCGATTATTTCACAAAATGGGTAGAGGCAGAAGCATTCAAACAAGTGCGAGAAAAGGAAGTTAAAATCTTCTTATGGCGAAACATAATATGCCTATTTGGGATACCGAAGGAAATCGTGTGTGATAATGGCCCACAATTCATAGGCTCTCAAATCACAGAATTCTTTGAAAGCTGGCAAATCAAACGGATCACTTCAGCACCATACCACCCCATGGCTAATGGTCAAGCTGAGTCAACAAATAAAATCATCATCAACAATATAAAGAAGCGGCTAGATAAAGCCGAAGGAAATTGGCCTGATGAATTACCAGCGGTATTATGGGCATACATAACAACATCAAAAACAGCCACGGAAGAAACTCCCTTCGCACTTGTCTATGGCTCAGAAGCCTTAATACCCGTGGAGATTGGCGAACCAAGCATAAGGTTTATAATAGCCACGGAGGAAGCAAACGATGATGAGTTAAGGACTAATCTGTACCTGCACGAACTACGAAGGGAAGCGGCATTAATACAGATGGCAGCTCAAAAACAAATCATAGAGCGTTACTACAACTGTAAAGCTCATCTTAGGTACTTCAAGATTGGGAACTTCGTCATCAAAAAAGTCTTTCAATAAACAAAAGAAGCAGGCGCAGGAAAGCTAAGTCCAAATTGGGAAGAACCCTACAAAGTCCGAGGCATAGCTGGGAAGGGCGCCTACGAGCTAGAAGCTATGGACGGCAGAATCCTACCGACAAGCTGGAATGCCATCCACTTGAAGAAGTACTACTTCTAAAGAAAAAAAGTACCCCCAGTCAGGTATCGCATGATTCAATTTTGTTTTGAACATTTAAAATTTTACTAACTTTTTTAGATGATAGGCATAAAGCTAACCCATCACTGGATGATTATATTAAACCTGCAAAGACGCGAGGAAATAACTGAATTCCCGGTCTAGGGTTACACTTTCTGATGGACATTTTAAAGGGTTAAGCAGTCATCATCTAAAAAACTATATACCTTCGAGTCCCGCACATTTTTCCTTTTCAGGAAAAGGACCACAAGGAAGGAATAGTCAAGTGCTCGAGATTTCATTCTTCAAAGCTCAAACACTTGGGGGACTATACAGTATGGAAGGCTAAGACAAAGCAAAGAAGTCTATCAGAAAATCAAAGCTCGAGCCTGAAGATCCATCTACCCAACAAGTCAAGTGATACGAGCAGAATCAAAAGAGCCAAAGACTCAAATACAAAGCCTAACTCAAAAAACCTTTGAACATGTTCAGGTTGAAAGGCAAAATATTAGCCACGAGGAATAAATGCACATCTTTATACTTATTTAAAACTGTTGTAACAAAAACAGTTGAGGGTAAAAGATCATCATCATTGTACTTATTCAAAAATTGTTGTGATTTAAAACAGTTACGAAATCTTTGTACTCATATAGACAACTATTATAAAATAAAACAGTTACAGATGAAAGATCAAAATCCTTGTATTTGCTCAGAAAACTGTTATCAAATAAAATAGTTACGGATGAAAAAACATTTCCCTCGTGCTTATTAAAAATCGTTGTTAACAAAAATAGTTACGGGTAAACACCCCAATCTTTATAAAAACTGTTACTAATGAAAAACAGTTGTTCCCTTGTATTAACTCGAAAACACTATTACTTATGAACATTTACGAAATACAAGTGTATATCAAATCTGTTAAATAAAAACAGTTGCAACATGAGTTTTAGATGATAATCAAAACACATGTAAAATGTCGTGGAAGTTTAAACAAAAAACCTTCCTCAGAAACATTCTTAAACATGTGAAAAATTCCTATCACTCTATTGCATTATTACACCATTATGAAGTTGAGACGTCTTCTTCATTAAGTGTCAATCAAAAAGGGCCCTCTTTCATAAACAAAGCCTACTGCAAAAAAGGCTCACATTTTATACAACACCGTGCCTACTACGAAAAGGTACGTTCGACATCTTCATGCAAAAATTCAGAGGTAAAACTAAAACCTCAATAATCAAAACATGCAAAAGACTTAAGAGTGAAACAGAAACTCAAAGAAAAAAAGTCATAACTTGCATATATTCAAAAAAGAGCGGCTAAGTAAGAACTAAGTACTAACTAGTACTTAGCCGCATATAATTTATACATTAAGGTGACCCTAAATTATCAGTTGGGGACTTTAAAAAGATCCAAATTTACCCCCGATGGAGCTGGGGGTAACCACCAATCAAATAAATAAAGAAATGGGTGAACCAACACTTTAATCTGCTTGAGGAGGAGGATTGACTTCTTCACTGGCAGGAGGAATGGGAGCAACTTGGGACGAAGAGGCATGAGCATCAAGAGTCTCACCATCAGGTGAAGAGAGGTTATGACCTTGTTGAGCCTTCTCCATGGCTTTCTTAGTTTTAGCTATTTCAGCACTAAGGTCGAAACCCTCTTGACTCATTTCCGTCGATGTGTCAAGGCGAGAAGTCATGTACGCCCAGCTCACATCGACAGCATTCGCCTCTTCGAGATCTTCATAATCCCTCGCCCGCACTTGAAGCTCAGCTCTTAGCCCGTCCTTCTCCGCTTCAGCAGCTTCATGGGCAGCCTCAAAGGTACAATTAACTCTTCCAGAGATTGAACTCTGCCTAAAGTATTACGAAGATCCTCCTGAGTCCGGGTGAGTGATTGCACGAGCTCACCTGAGTATTCCTCCTTCTGCCCCAACAATTCTTTCAAGTTCCTGACTTCTTCTGAGGCACATGACAATGCTCAGCAAATGAAGATTCGAGAATGCTCTTGTCCTTATCAGCCTGATTGAAAGAAGCCTTCTGCACTGCTAGTTTTGCTGACATGATTCTTATCTATCGCTTCAAGGTATTCCTTTCTTCTTCTAAGGCATCCATGTCGATCCTTAAGATATCATACTGTCCCTTCCAATTCCCTGCTTCAACATGCCACTCCTTTAACCCTTGCTCCATATTAGAAATCCTTTTCATAAGCTCTATGCCTACAAGATTGGTCTACAAAATAGGAAATCAATTAGATACGATAGATTTCATGTACAAAAATGAAATAAGAGGAAACACATTTTTACCTTCAAAGAAGAATGGACGACTTCATTAGCCCATGTAAGGGCGCTGTGGCTATCAAGCTTGTTCTTGTCTGTCGGGCCAATCAAAGGCTTCAACCACACTTCGGGTTGGCCGGATTTCTTAAAAAGGCTCCCACCAGTCGGAACCTCAATAAGCACTTGCGTTATCTCCCCGCTGGAAGACCCTACTTCTCTAACAGGAGGCACAGAAGAAGGCTGAGGTAAAGGAGCCACAGGTAAGGAAATTTGTGGAGCATAAGAAGTAACATGCACGGAAATTTGAGGTGGTGAAAGAACCACGGGCATGGCAGCAACAGGAGTAGTTATAGCTAAGGGAGTGGAGGAAATAGCAGAAGTGGACGAATGAGCTTCTCTGAAAGAAGCGGGAAAGACAGCCAATGGGACTTCATCAATAGTAGGACCAAAACCTTCATGAAACAAATGATCCAAAGATTCATGTACAGGAGAGGGAGAAACATCTTCATAGGTAGAGGGTATGACTTCAGATACGGAAGGCACAACCCCGGGTGAAGACTCATCGTCCGAAGTCACCCTCCTTCTTCATGACCTGTGCACCAAAGTGCCCTCTTCTTCTTCTTCTACAGACCGAGACTCAACAACCTTCCTCTTCGAGGAAGAAGAACCAGCAATAATCTCTTGAGCCTGAGCCAAAGACATCTTCGGAATGGACGTAGCAGACACCCCACGAGTAGAAAAACCTATCAAAAGGAAAAAGGTTAAGCAAAAAAGGAAAAGAGGCTCGAGTAAGGAAAGAAGCGGAAACAAAAGCTTCACTTATCGTGGGTCTTTACTTGCCAACCGTACTTCACAGATAAGTACTTCCAGGATCTTTCTTCCAGGGGAGCAACAGACAATAATTTTTCTACCCAATCACATATACCGGAGATATTCTTAACAGTACCCATGATTGCTGAAGGAAGAAGAAACAGATACGGTGTTAATAAAACACTTCAAGAAAAAAGAAGAAAAGTAACAAATGTGAGGTAAAATATACTCACGTGCACGATTCCACTTCTTAGGGAAGGGAAGATTTTCCTCACCCACTAAACCAGCAGTGGGCACAACGACGTACCGGAGGTACCAACCCCTGTCCTTATCATCTCCAGGGGTTACCAATACTCTTTTACTCCTGGCAGCCAAAGTAAAAACCCCTTGCGGAATAAGGCAGGAGAATAAAGATGAATAAGATGGTTAAAAGTAAAGGGAACCGAGGCTAAAGTAGCTAAACTCCTAAGACACGCGACAACTCGCCACACAAGCGTACCAATTTTTCCTAAGAAAATATTGAAGAAACGACATAATTCGATTATGACTGGATCAATGGGAGGTTAAACCCTAAAGTAAAAGGTACGTATAAACAAAAGAATGTCCCATCTTATAAGAAGTTATTCTTTGATTGCTATTCGGAATATAGACAGGAAAATCAGACCTCCAAAAACATTCCCTACGAACAAGGGAAATCTGACCTTCAGTAATAATAGTGGGATATCTCTCAACACTATCAAGGGAAGAAGACTGATCTACGAGGACCTGATTGTCCCTAGTAAAGACAAACTCGGTAGGAATGATTTCGTCAACTCGAGGTTCACGAAGGTGTTCATATCTACCTCTGGACAAAGACCTGGAAGCCCTAGCCCTTGGAGAAACTAAAGACCTAGCAGAAGGAGGGGAGACTATCTGAGAAGAAGAAGAAGAGCCTCTCAAAGGAGTGGATCCTAGACTCCTTAGTCTACCACCCCTTCGACTCCTAGTCGGAGCAGAAGAAGGTGTTAAAATCTCAACGTCTATCACTCTTTTGGGTTGATTTGAAGAAGACATGTTTATGAAGGCAAGAAGAAATTCTTTACAAGTAAAAGAGACAAGTTAGAAAGTGTTTCGTGGAAGTAAATAAAAGAAGAGAGGTATTTATACTCGAGGACAACCGTCAAACATGGGGAAAAACAATGATGAAAAGTCATAATTGAAGCTGTCACTTCGTGACTGATGCGGCCGCAAAAAGCCCTAAAAGGCGCCGATTAACTGCAGAACCAATGCGGAAGGGACATGTGGTTTAAGCATTAAATGGAAGTGACAAATGAATCCTATGTTCAGAGAATGTTTCAAGGAAAAGCGGCGGCAAAATATTCCCTCCATAAATGCATATCCACTTACCAAATATTAATCGATAAATAAATGGTAAGTGGGGGGACTATCTGTATTGGTAAAAAAGAATTTCACACGTAAGGTGATTCATGACAACTCAGCCGGCTATGTGGACCAAGGAAAACGTGGCAGCTGGATATGATTCTATAAAGAGGTACGGAACAAAGAGTCGCGGATCAATAAACTTACGAGGTAATCAGCCACGGGAAACTCAACCTGATTGAGAAAGGAAAGAGACAAGGTCAGAATGAATCCAAACAGAGCTACGGGCAGATTCAGATATCCTCAATTAATGACTCATACGTTATGTAACCTTCATACAACAGTTACGATTATCCTTTGTAATGACCCATTAATGTAATAATTAGTCATTAATGGACGATCATTGCAAGAAGTAGACGTTATATTAAGAAACCCCCTATATAAAGGAGGGGAATGTAACTTGTAAGGGGGCAAGACTTCGAATATAATACATTTTACTTTCTGAGTATCATACTATTGCATTTTACTTATTCTTCTTTATTTGATAATATTTCCTTGATTATCAGTAACCCGCGTTCATCCTAAAAATAGCTTTGGTCAAAGGATCTAATCCTTTGGTTAAACAGTAATATCATCAAATAAGAGTGTCAACAATTTCACAAGAAATACTGAGTGAAAAATCGTAGTTTCAAAATAGTGAGAATATCAGTAAAAATAGCCCCCAAGGGGTTAAACAGAGTGGCACTAGGCCCCAAACATGGCTTACAGCCCAAGTATATCAAAACACAGTAATACTATAAATCATATGCTTTAAAAGCGGTTTCGCAACTCAATAATTGCCTAAAAAGGTACATTTTTTCCAAATTTCCAATTTGTGCACGCCCCACACTCGTCATCCAGTGTGTGCTTCACTCCAAGTCTGTGAAAGGATGTAAAGTCCGGGGTTTCATACCCTCAGGACAGGATTTAAAGACATTACTTACCTTAAACTAGCCCGAAAAGCTACTCTACAACCCGCTTGCCTATCGTATCAACTTACGAGTGCTCTAAATCTACCATGATTAGATTTTTATAATCAAATTATGCTAAGGGAATGAATTCCAATTGAAAAATACCAATTTCAGCTCAAAACCCGAAATTAGCCAAAACCCGACTCCTGGGCCCCCGTCTCGCAAATCTACAAATTTTATACCAAAATGTTCTTCATCATCTCACGAGTCCGTACATATAAAGAACGCTAAAATCGGAGTTCGTTTGACCCCTCAAATCATCCCCTAAAGGTCTCATAATCTCAAGCCCCAATTCCATCTTTTTCTATTGATTTTCATGAATTAAACACTGATATTTTGATCCTTAATCACATATAATCGCGTTTTAGGGTCTGAAATCCTTACCTCAACGAAAAACAATGATTTCCTCTCTTCAAAATCGCCTCAAAGCTCTTTTCCCGTTCAAAAATGGTGGAAAAGTGGGTATTCATCGCAGAGGGTTTATTTAAATACTGTCCAGGTCCGGACACTGTGCGATCGCAGCTCTAGGAGTGCGTTCGCGATGAACAAAATTTACCAGCCCTTATTTAACCCTATGCGATCGCGGCCTCCTCAATGCGATCGCATAGAATAAATTTTCCAACAGCCTTCTCCAACTCTTCCGGATAGCCTCTAGTATAATGGTCATAAAGTTTTGTACCAAACCCCAAATTACAATTGGCATAACTTTCTGAAACCTAGACATCAAGAGCTACAACTTTCATTTTTGGATCATCTTCCAATTCCTTATAGATTGTGAGTTATAAGCTTCCAAAATCGGGACAGTGCAACCGAAATTTTACTCTATACGATCGCGGGAAGCCTTATGCGATCGCATAGCACAAGTAGATTTTTCCAAATTTTCTCTATGCGAACTCATCCAGATCAATGCTATCGCACTGTACACCCCTGAAGCCGAAAACCAGCAACTAGAAATGGCCCAAAACCACCCGAAACTCACCCGAGACCCTCGAGACCTCAACCAAAATATACCAACACATCCCATAACATCACACAAACTTAGTCAAGCCTTCGAATCACCAAAAACAACGCAAAAACACTAAATCAAATCGAATTCAAGCCTATGAACTTTGAAACTTCTAAATTCCACCAACGATGCCGAAACTATCCAAAACACATCCGATTGACCTGAAATTTTGCACACATATCCAAAATGACATTACGAGCCTGTTCCAACTTCTGTAATTCCATTCCGACCCCGATAGCCTATTTTCCATTGCCGACCGAAAATCGCCAAAAAATAACTCTCGCCAATTCAAGCCTAATTCTACACCGGACATCACAAAAATATTGCGAACACACTCCTAAGTCCCAAATCACCTAACGAAGCTATCTGAGCCATAAAATGCACATTCCGAGATTGTTTACCAATAAGTCAACTCTTAGTTGACTTTTTCAACTACAAGGCTATTTTTAGAGACTAGATGTCTCAATTCTCACTACAGCCATTCTGAACCCGAGCCAACCAACTCTAACACATCATAAACAGCGTAACCAACCTATGACAAGGCAATAACATCAATAATAATGCAAATTCTACAGAACGACCGCTCGGGTCGTTACATTCTCCCCCACTTAAACATACGTTCGTCCTCGAACGTGCCTAGAGTTGTTCCAAACACCACCAAATTTGCAGTGTAACCTACCATGCACATATTCTGAGGTGATTCCACGTCACCTTACCCCATATAGGTCTAATAGCACAACACAGTTGAAATTTCGAAGTCCGATCCTGACCCATAAACCTTAGAACTAAATTTCCACTTCTTAGTCCATTCACAAGATCAAATTTTCACGACTATAAGCTGAAATAGTTTGAACACGCTATATCAAGCCATATCTTCAACAAAATATGAAATCACATAATATACCGCATGACTCAACACTCATAGCGATTGTGAGCGCGTGATTTTTCACCTACCATACACTCCTACAAAATTCAATAAATTGAATTAAATTTACAAAATTTTGTTGAATTTTAGTGTGATTTGTGAATAGTTTTTGCATTACATAATCATAATTCATTTTTTTAAAATTTTTAAGGTTACATAGTTAGGTGCATCATTATTATCAAGGAATTACAAATTTATTATGGAAAAGTAATTAAATTAAATAACAAAACGGATAACGTTGATTTGATGTAATGTGGTTTTGATAACTAATTGCTCAAATTTATCATTTTTATGGATCTAATTAGGAGTATTAAAATTATTTAATTTATAAATAGACAAATTAAGTTAGAATTAATTACTACACTTTTTTATTAAGTTTGATTTAATTAAGAGTTAACTAATTAGAATTATATAGGCAAATTAAGCCTAAAATCGGACCTGGCCAAGAAGTACCCAGGCCCAATCCTTTCTCTACACACAAAACAACCCAGCCCAAACCCCTCACCCGGTCTGCCCATCCCCAGTACCAAACGACCCCGTTTTACCCCATTAAACTCCCAGCCATTGGATCAACATGATCAAACGGTCCTGAACCCCACACACATAAAACTATATATCTGTTCCTAAACTCCTCCCCCCCAGTCAACTAAAAGTCTAATACCCCCCCCTTCCCACTCGTCTCTGTCCTTTCTCTCACTGATCAGTCTACCACCCAAATCCCACCACTGCCCCGCCATGCTCCGCCGGCCGGAAATCGCCTCCGTCGGCAGAGCTTCTCCAATCGACCCCAATTTTTAACCATATGATCCTCCTCCTTCCCCCAATCACCTATCACCATTTATTTCTCCAAAAACACAACCAAAAACTTCCAATTTTAGATCTAAGAGGGCAGAACCCTAGACAATTAATTCTGGTCAATTCGAAGACCTCCAATGGCTCACACCTGCATGAATCGATAGCTCTCATAGAGAGCTATCGATTCATGCGGGTTTGGATCATTTTCAAACCCGCCGAAAGTACGACCAAGGTCCGGCGACCCCCAAGTTTTCCGGTCGAATCTTTTTACGGGTATTTCTTCTTCTTTCTTTTCTTTTCTATAAAAATATTGGAACAAAAATAATTTTTAATCCCATTCCCCCTTATTCTCTGTTTATGTGAAGTCTTCTTCATCACTTCGTTAGTTGTTGCTTCTTCCTGCTCCTTGCTTGGATTATAGCTTATTTTTCTGTATTTCTATTGAATAAAAACTTGAATGACTTGGTTGATTCACTGTTTGATTGCATGAAATTACCCCGTCTTTGTTTTGCCTAGGTATATGAAACTCTGCTAGGTATGATAGTTTTGTTTCTTTTTCCTTAATAATCCGTCTCTAATGGTTTGCTAAAACTAGTTTAAATCTTGTTCTGTTAAACTCTTGTTTGTATTAGTTTGTTCTGTTACTGGATTGTTACGATTGATCAAGAAAATCAAGGAAAAAGAATTAAACTGTTATAAATGTCCTAGTCGATTCATTTTTCATTGGTGTCATCTTAAATTAACAAGCATATCTTTTAGTTAGCGGAATGACTAGTTGGATTTGAGTCTTTTCTATACTGATAAAACAAGATTATGTCCCTGCTTATGCAACTAGATTAGGGTCACACTATGACATAAACTGTTCTGTGTAGACTATCTATCGTTGTTCTTTGTTTGCTCTTGCTCATAAGTAGTGGGTAGATAGCTGTTTGAGTGCATTGTTTTTCAAACATAATTGTCTTGGATTGGTTAATTTATTAAGAAACTAGTTAATCCTATGCCTCAAATCTAACCTAATTAACAATGGTTTGTAAAAGGATACATGTTAATAAGACCAAACTAGGCATTTGGCACCTTGAATAATGAGTCAAGTCCTAAGTATTGATTAAGGTAATTAACTAGGTTCGATTAGTTAACATAAGTCAACTAACCTAAGTTTAAGAAATCAAGTTGATTAATTAAGCTAATTAAACTAGGACTAAGCTAATAACACCTATTAGTCTTAGCTAACTAAAATGAGCCTAACTAGTGTTAGCTAACCAAAGTTAAGTAATAACCCAAGTGAGTAACCTTGATTACCCAATGATAAATTCAGGGACTCCAAAGGATACAATAGGTAATATAGATTAGGAAATCATATTTTTTAAGGGTACAAAAGTCTTTTAATGGGTGAGAAAATTCTAGAATAGGGGTAGATGTCCCAAAGATAAGGTTGACAGCTGCCCTATGTACTATTCTGTACAAATTTTCAGCTTTTGGATAGGTAATATTCCAAAGAATATCCCATTCCCAAATATCTTATAAATAGACGCCTCCCTTTAGTTAAAGAAAGGTTCCTGGACTCTGAAAATTCTTTCTACAGTCTGAAAAACTCCTTTTACTGAATATTAGAAAACAAAAGAGAAAAATCTGGCTATTTATTTTTGAACAAAAATCCATCAGGGTATCATTTGGATTATCAAATTCTTGTTCTTCTTGGGTATCTTGATTCTGCGAATTTTAAGTGTTTACACTCAAATTTCCTGGGTTAATTTCCTATTGGGTTTGCTTGGTTTTGGTTTCTGTTGACTGCTGCTGGATTCTTCTTCTTTTGCTGACTGCTGTCTATACTTGACCTTTATTTGGTCTAGTTTTTACCATTCTTTTCTTCAAAAGGTATGTAACAACCCACTTTAATGAATTTTCAGATCAAAAGCTGTGTTTCATTGTTTTGCAAATTTGTATTTGTAGTCGAAGTTCCTTTATTCTTATTCACATAAAAACAAAATCTAAATGCTGAATTGATTCTGTGGTTTGTTCTGTATTGTTTCATTGTTGTTGATATTAGACTATGAACTTTTGAATTTTATGTTGTTAGTATCTATGAAAAGGAGTTGAAATATGTTCTGTTGGAATTTCTTTAAGAATCTTCAATTTCAGAGCTTAAGTATAGAATTTTTGGTGTATTACCATTGCTGGACATTGAACCTGACCTTCTCTGTGGTGAGGTTCTTTCCATAAGAATGCAAAAACATGCTTCTGTTTGTGTTTTTTATTCACTGAAGAGACCCAATAAGCAAAGTCTCTATATAGTTTAGAATCATATTAGTATTAGCACTAGGGTAGATGAGTTTGATTTCTTAATAATCAAACTCACCCCATGGCAGTGCACAAACTTTAGTACGAATGGCTGAGGTTTACCCTTTCAAAAGGGGTACAAAGCATGTAGCTAAGAAGGGCATTAGAGTGAGAAATCCGAACCTTTGAATGGCAGGATTCATCCTCTATAAGGCCTAAATAATCAAAGTTTCTACATAGTTTAGAATAATGTTAATATTAGCACTAAGGTAGATGAATTTGACTCTTTAATAGTCAAATTCGTCCCATAACAGTGCATAAGCAGTTATTTAACTTGTTGAAATCACCCTTTACGGGTATAAAGTAGATAATCAAAGGCTTCTTGGAGGAAAAATCTGAATCCCTAATATGATCAAATTTATTCTCTAAAAAACATGCCTAAATAATCAAAGTTAAAGAATAAGCGTGGACTGAGGGTCCAAGGTATAACAACGGCAGTCTGGTGTGAGTTTGATCCATTCATGATCATATTCACGCCAAACGAATACATAAACGACTCTGTCTTTGAACAGACAAATGCAAGCATCAGCGGAATTGGAATTAACCCGTTCATGGTCAGTTTGGTTCCGATGAATGCATAACACCTGATGAGTTGGGGTGTTCTACATATTACAAAAGGAAAGCTTAAACGAGAGGCCTCAAGGAAGCTTCAAGTCAGTAGATTAGTTAGAATTTTTTATTTTTGTTTCATTCATTTGAAAAATGTAATAGCAGCAATTAAGTTACAATCCCCCTTGTATTGATTTGTTGATTCTCATTGTAATGTAATTTAAGACTGGACACTACTAAGTTAATATTAAGATGCATTTTTATCCTACTGATCTGAAATTCTTGGAAATGGGCTAGTTTTTGTTGACCTGTCCCATCAGGGCTCGAATCAATCTGGACCCCAGGCTGTTGGGCTTGAAGGGGTCTAAAGGCCCATAAGTCTTAAGGTTATACTTTCATTTAGTAATTATAGTAATGGGGACTGTAAATATATGATTAGAATCCAAAAAAAAAAAATTACTTTGTATAATCTCAGTGAAAAGATGAGTTCGTCTAAGACTCCACTTTTTTTAGATTCTTATGATTTACCAACTTTGCTTCTTTTCGTCTCTGATGAGTTTCAAAAGATAAAAATATAAATCTGCTAGTCAATAATGTTTCGTGTAAACCTGTATCCAAATCAGGCTCCTTGTAAATATTTACTAAGATTCTGGAAAAAACAATTGTTCCAGATTCAGTGACTTTCAAAATATACAAATAGGAATTTGTGGCCCCAACATGTTCGATTCGTTTTGTATCCTTAAACTTTCTGAATTTACAACAACAATAGATATATAAATGCTATCGAACAAGACTCAATGCATGTGAAATTAAATAACATGAATTCAGGCCATTTGAAATTGATAAAACTATTCAATCAATGACCTATTATAGTTGAATGTGTCAATTTGACTTTTCTTTGAATATGTGACATGTGAATTAGTAATTTTAGAGCCTTCCATGTTAGCATATTTTAATTACGTCACAAAACTTCACTCTTCTTTCAAAAAATAGACTAAAACTAGGATTTGGCCAAAGGGTTAATTCAATTATGGGGCTAAAATGTGGCCATAGCCCAAATACTTGCCTTTAAGATGATGAATCCAATTTTAGATGATTTTATCCCATAGGCTAAGGATACTCCCTTTAGATTAAAATTACAAAACCTAGTGGAAAAATCAAATTTAATTCTAAAACTACCATAATCCACACTCGGGAGTGGCAACTCATGCCCCTGACCCTCAACTTCAAACATTAATAAAATGTACATAGCAACCACGAGTGCATTTCATGTGACATGTTTGCCGTGTGCTCAAAAACAACAAGTTCACGCCATCGTGACTTGTCCGAGATGAATCCATAAACGCCCTAACTGATCTTAAAAACTAAAACGCTCCCTCAAAAAATAGAAAAACATAAGGAATAATCGAACGTTGCTTCAAATAGGCACTATAAACTGTCATGACCAATAGTCTTGACTACGTAATCTACAGTCGGGCGCGACAACTCATGTCCCCGTCTTAAACTTCAAATCATAATAAAATTACGTGTTGCAATTACGGGTGCATTTCATGTGGCGTAATTGTAACACGTACAAAAGCATAACAAGTGCACGTTTCCCGTGATTTGTTTTCAAGATAAATCCATAAATGTCAAAAGCGGCTAAAATTTAAAAAAAGGCTAAATGTACAATGGGTTAAAACACGTAAGTGATCAGATAATTTAGGCCAGATGATAATAGTTAAGAGACCGTGCTAGAATCAAGGAACTCGGGAATGCCTAACACCTTCTCCCGGGTTAACATAATTCCTTACTCGGATTTCTGGTCGCAGACAAATCAAAATAGAGTCAAATTTTCCTCGGTTTGGGATTTTCAAAACAAAAACGGTGTCCCGGAGCATCGTGAAAAATCCGGGTGGCGACTCTGAAATAAGAATAAATCTCAAAACCGAATAATGTCACTTTAATTGGAAAAACTCTCTTATTACCCTTCATTAATCACGAGGGTAGTGAAAAAGGAGGTGTGACAGCTCTGGCGACTCTGCTGGGGATGCAACCCAGAATCTCTGGTTCAAGGTTCAAGAATTCGAGCTTATATAACTGTTATATTTTGGCTTTCGTTGTCTGATTTTACATGTTAAATGTGCTAATTTCCGCATTTAACGCTTTGATATTATTTGAACTGCGTATAAAACTGTGCCGCAACCCTTCTTCTCTCTGAGTCTTCTAAATCATCTGGGAAGTGTGCACTTCGTGTGGCTTCTTTTCTTTTAGAGTCATCCAAATTTTAGAATGAGGTACGGACAAGTTGCAAAGCCGGTGAAGCTTTTATATTCCCGATACGCTGCCCCGACCTCGGCTCGAGCTGTCCGCTCGGGTAAGCCTTGTCTAGAACAAAACCCTAGGGTATAAACCCAGTATGACATAGCCTCATGCCGGATCCCTAGTAGGAACGTTTACTTGCATCACGTGCATTTGACTTAGGGGACTCAACATAGGGGTTGGGTCCGTCTAGGACAGGTGAACCCAAAATGAAAGACTATCCTGGTGCATCCTACTTGCTATGTGTACAATATTTTGTTATGGTTTGTTTGTTGACCGGCTATATAAACAAAATGAAATAAACAAAAAAAGGGAAGAAAAGAAAAAGAGATGACAGAAAAACCAAGAGAGGAATAGAATAAGAGATTTAGCTGATTTTTGAAAATACTATAAAGTAAGTCGGTGCATATTTTTTTCAAAATTGTGTCGAGATTTCCCAAACTACGCATTGTTTGATTCTCACTGGATGTGAGATACGTAGGCAACCCTCATCGGGTCCAACCTTATTTTCAAAACCAAGACAGAAAACACGGTCGCAAAATTAGGTGATGCTGTTCTTGCCTAAAATAGGCAATTGTCCCAACGGGACGCCGGAAGGCTGTTTTTGCAAAATAGTCACTTATAGTCTTTTCGAAAATTTTTGGCCCAATTAGCGAGCACAACCCTAAAATCTTCCTACTCGAAGTATTGAGGGGCCGTATTCGCAAAGACGGTCCATTTTTTTTTTAAATTACAAAACTTTTGAAAAAATGACACTTTTTTTCAGTCAAAACATTGTTTGACTTTGTTTTCTTAATCAAAACATTCAAACAAATGTGCAGAATGAATACAGTTGAAAACACTCCCTTCAGGGTTGTCGAGGAAATTCCCGTGGGACTCCATATGTGGTGGAGTGACCTGGGGGAAGTTAGTAGAAAGTCTGCCGTAAAAGCTTTGGGCGGACTCACTGGCCTTCTCAAAATCAAGCCGAGGTTGGATATCGTCGAAGCTTTAGTGTAATTTTTGGACGCTGTCTACAACGTGTTCCACTTTGAGTTGACACCCACGCTAGAGGAAATATCGGGGTATGCTGGTCTCAGTGACAATCTTAGAAGTCGGTATCCGGTGGAACCCAGGGCGGTAACTCCACACAAATTCTTGGATCTTTTGAACATTAGTCGTGACACTCAAGACTCACACCTGGATGAAGGGTTCTGCACTTTCTATTTTCTGTACAAACGGTATGGAGATCCTCGAGGCTATGAGGCTGAAAATACTGGTCTGACTCACCACAAGAACCAGGTTAAATGGGAAGCCCGCAGGGGATTAGCTTCTGTGGTAGCATTCGTGGGCACTTTAATTAGCCCCCGAGGTGACGGACTAATAGACATCGGAATGGTAGGGATGGCGGATTTCATGACAAAAAAGAACAATGGCACTCTCATACCAATGATCTTAGCCAAAAATTTTTCGTGCCCTAACAATTTGCCAGTCAGGGGGAAAGTTCTTTGAGGGGTGCAACCTGCTCCTACAGATTTGGATGATCAAGCACCTCTGTCACCGCCCAGGTTACATGAACTATGGCTTAACCGGTCTGTATTGTATTGAAGAACACAATACTCGGGTAGGAGGCCACAAATTTTATGAAAGCACAGAAGGTTGGCACTCACATCTGAGTTCATTGACCGCCAACCGGATCGAGTGGACCTTCAGATAGCTCCCCGTCGACGAGGTTATCAATATGTCCGCTGAAGTGTGCTATCTTTTGTTAATGGGTCTGCGGAGTATCCAGCCATATGCTCCACATCGGGTCTTACGGCAATTGGGTAGACAACAAGGCATTCCACATGATGAGGACTTAAGCCAACAAGCCATTGAGTTGTGTCCGAGAGCTACATTTCCGGAAAACAGGGTCCGTCAGATTTGGAACCAGTGCAGATTCTTAGAGCCTCAGACTCAGGTGAGAAACTTATCTCAAGGGGAAGTAGAGCCAGACTATATTTCTTGGTATGGTAGAAGAGGCCGAGAGCACCAAGAACCAGAGCGACCTGCGAAAAGACCTCACGTACAACATTTTACTGAGCAAACACAAGAACATTGGGGTTGGCTAGAAAAGAAAAAGAACTACCGGGCCACAATAAGTAAACTGGAGGCCCAGATCCGAGAGCTCAAATTTGAAAACACTTTAAAAACTGCTGAAGCCGAAGGGGAAAGAAACAGGATGAACAAAGAAAATGAAACCCTCAGAGCTCAAATCCAGAAAATGAGGATAGCCATTGAAAACCCCGAAAGTAGTAGAGACGCCGAAAGACTTGTCACCAGTCTCAGGAAAAAGTTGTGTAGCTATGGGGACGACATGGACAAAGCCGATGAAGATTCGACCCGAGCTCGAGCAAAGTTGGCAAGGAATGCAGAAGAAAGGGAAGAATTCGTGCAAAAATTAAAGAGAAAGCATGACCAAGAAGTTCTGGTTTTGAAAGAAAGAATGGCCACCTTTGAAAACGAGATGGCCAAACAAGCACAAAGGTTTAAGGCAGAAAGAGAACAGTGTTATGACATGATAGCCCAGTTGGAAGAAGAATTGCGAAAGTGGCAAAAGCAGACTCACAAAGACGCCCAGGCTTTAGAGGCAAGATCTCAGCAGATCGAGCGTCTACTTCAGGAGAAAGGTATCATCAGACAAAGGATCCGGGAGATAGCTGATTACATTGTCACCAAATGCCAGGAATGCAAAAACATGACTCGGACCACCTTCTTCTCAGCAGTAATGATCTTCGTCCAAAAGATAATGGACGACCTTTACCGCCTCCAACAAGATATAGCACGCAGGCCCGTGGCAAGGCCAAACGATTCCCCACGGGTGCCTGAAGCAATGGAAGCACTGATGTATTTTTGATATTTCTCGAGTCTGTATTTTATTTTCCTACTGTAGTCCTGTCCAATTCCACTGTAGTTTTTACATTTCCAAGAAAGTGTGTCTTAAGTCTTTTATAGTTTTTAAAGTTTCAAAATGTACTAAAGTGTCTCATGAAATTGAAAGTATTTTATCCAATGAATGAAAGTTTCGAAAAGATGTTTATTTCTTTCCTTCAGATTTACCCTTTGAACTACGTGATGATCTGATTCACGCGGCGCCGTGATACGTAGGCAATCCACATAGGATTCGATCATAATCTCAAGAAGTGAAAGTGAGTGAGAAATAAAAGAGCAAAAAAATAATACAATGAAAGAAAGAAAAGAGTGGTAGAGAAAGGCAAAAGGATGACGATAAGATTAAAAAAAAGAAGTTCAAATCCGAGAAAATAAAGCCGGGATGAGACATACAACCATTGAAAAACATATAGAAAATGTTTAATTGCCTAGGTGCATTGCATACCCCAAACATGCGATTTCCCTATGTGATAAAATGTTCCGACCTAACGTTTCGTTGGTTCACTCTTAAAGGTGTTTTTTCTAGGGTGGTTGGTTTTGCGGTAACTTGGCTCCCCATCCCTACTTCACTAGATCAAAGGGAAGCATAAAAATGACATCCGAAAGCCACTTATCAATCGTCAACTCTTCTGTGGAGGACCCGAATCCAGTTATCCCAACGTCTGAGTCATCCACAGCTGAAAAGAATAGGATCCTGCATTGCCGCATGCTAGAAATGTGGGACACATGGTGCAATGGTAGGGAACCGCCCAGTTCCATCCCGGGTTTCCCCGAGATAATCCCCAGGATAGCCGAAACTTCAAACATCCCTATAAGTTACCCCGCCACATCGTTCGGATACCCAACTATGTCGGCTCGCTTTGCCGGAAGACCTTCTGAGGTTCGCCCCCAGGTCTTGTTCTCCGATGCATCATCCAACATCTTAACTGCACCACCGAGCTCCGCCACGGCTCCACCAACTATCACCGGGCCCAGCTTTGAGCCGCCGGTGTTTACATTCCAAACACCATCATTTCTGGGCGCCACTCATGTCACTCCTGATTCATACCCCCAACAACCTCAGTATGAAGTTACTTTGGGACAAGATAAGAAAAGCCCCGAGCACGAAGAAATGGCTCAAAAAATGAAGAGTATCAAGCAGAGCCTCAAGAACATACAGGGGCTGAGCGGGCAAAAAATCGTCTCCTACGCCGATTTGTGCATGTTCCCGCACGTCCACTTGCCTCTCGGGTTCAAACCCCCAAATTCGAAAAATATGATGGACATGGGGACCCCATAGCCCATATGAAAAGGTATTGCAACCAACTCCGAGGAGGTGGTGGGAAAGAGGAACTTCTCATGGCATATTGTGGAGAGAGCTTAACAGGGATTGCATCAGAATGGTACATGGACTAGGATATATCCCGCTGGCACGTGTGGGATGACCTAGCCCGGGACTTTGTTTGACAATTCCAATACAACGTGGACATCTCTCCCGATAGAAACTCTCTATCCAACGTAAAAAAGAAGTCCTCAGAAAGTTTCAGAGAGTACGCTATTAAGTGGCGCGAGCAGGCGTCTAGGGTCAAACCTCCGGTGGATGAGGTTGAAATAGTCAGTGTTTTTCTGCAAGCACAAGAAGCGGATTACTTTCAAAATATGATGTTCGCCCCAAAAACTCCCAACACTATTACCCTCACCAAAACGCAGCTTACACTACATATCCTTTTCCCTATGAAGTAATGAACGCTCAGCCGCATCTCAGGCCGCACCAACAATACAACCAGAACAGAGCTCCGCCCCCAAGAAACAACCATCCTCCTCCAGCTCCATACAATCCACGCCCTCCTCAAAACAATTACCCATACAATGCTTACCGTGAACCACCAAGGAGAACTAACTTCACTCTGATCGGTGAATCATACTCAAGCCTCTTCCCAAAGTTGGTTCAAATGGGGCTTCTACTGCCTGTACCTCCGAACAGGAAAAATCCACAATCGCCGTCATACAAGAGGGGTATCAACTGTGCCTATCATTCTGGAGTAGAGGGGCACGACACGCAAGATTGTTGGACTCTTAAGCGGGCCGTGGAGACTCTTATAGAGCAAAAGAAGGTAGTGTTAAGGGATGAAGAAGCTCCCAATGTGACTAACAATCCACTCCCCGCCCATAACAATGGGCCTGTTATCGGCATGATCTTTGAGGATTTTGATCCAGCTTTGAAGGCTATCATTGCCATCGCAGATGCAGAGAAAAAGCCTAAAGCAGCGCCTAAGCCAACCAAGGAAATAAAAAAGAGTAATCCCGTTCCTCAAGCTACAGGGAAAGCTGAAGCCAAGACAAAGATGGGACCTTCTAAAGACGCCGTTCTTTACGTCCCTAGGGCACCCAAGAAGGAACAAGGTATGTTGAGCCCACCTATAAGGCTACAATTCAACAGAGCCATGACAAACGACCCGACAATGTATGTACCAAAGGGGACATACGTGGCGCGGGGGAAAATAATTTCACCCAGGCTGAATGAGTCGGTGGTTATTAGCCGCGCGCCGCAAGCTCCTGTGAAAAATACTACTACCTTCCCTTGGAACTACAACAAGACAGTAGTAACATACAAAGGAAAAGAGATCACAGGGGAAGCAATCGAAGCAAACTCCTCTGAAGGATACCTCAATCTAAAAGAGATGGAAAAAAATAAGCACAAATGCTTCCCTCTTAAAAGACCCATCACCGCCGATGAGGCTGAAGAATTCTTTAAGAAGATGGACATGACTGAATACGCCACAATTGAGGAACTCAGGAAAACTCTTGATCAAGTATCACTCTTATCTTTGTTAATGGGCTCAAGCAAGCATCAGAAAATACTCTTGAAAACGCTGAATGAAGCATATGTGCCGGTAGAGACCTCGCTCGAACAATTGGAAAGAATGGCCGAACGTTTCTTTGCAGTAAACAAAATTTATTTTAGCCGGGATGATCTCCCTCCTGAGGGAGCCGCTCACAACAAAGCCTTACACTTAACAGTTAAAAGTGAGGGATATTATGTGAAGAGAGTTATGCTTGATGGAGGTTCCGGGGTAGATATTTTACCTTTATCCACACTACAAGGAATGGGAATCAGCACTAAGAGAATCAGGCCGAATAATGTCTGTGTCCGTGCCTTCGATGGAATCAAAAGGGACACCATTGGCGAAATAGACATAGTTATGACGATTGGCCCTGTGGACTTCACTGTAACCTTCCAAATCCTAGATATGGATACCTCATATAATTTCTTGCTAGGTAGACCGTGGATTCATGCCGCTAGAGCAGTACCCTCTACTCTCCATCAAATGGTCAAATTTGAATATGAAAACCAGGAGATAGTGGTCCACGGGGAGGACGAGCAGTCAATCTACAGAGACCCCTCGATCTCTTGTCTTGAAGCCAGAGAGGGGATTGAGCACAATGTCTATCAAGCATTTGAAATTGTGCCTTCCGACCAGCATGAAGAAGGTGCTTCGTGCCCTCAACCCTGCCTATCGAATGTGTCAATCATTGTCGCTACCGACATGATTAGACATGGATACAGACCCGGAAAGGGGCTCGGGGTGTCTTTGCAAGGTATCACTGAACCAGTCTCTCTACCTGCCGCTAAAAAATTCTTCGGCATAGGTTTCCAAGCCTCAGATGAAGATGTGAAGTGGGCCGACGCCCGTAAAAGCAATGGATGGGACTTACCTCATCCAGTCCCGCATATTACTGAGACTTTTATCGAACCGCAATATGTCGAAGAAGAAGAAGAGGCCTTTAAGGCCGAAAAAATCAAGGGAATATGCGAGGCCATGAAACAGATGTTGTATGAAACTAACATGGTCCAGTTGGGAGAAGGCTCAAGCACTGCTGAGGTGCAATACATGGGCCCAAACGCCAAGTTTCATAATTGGAAGGCTACTTCATTCCCCGTCAGGCGGGAGACTCCATAGTTCAGTTTTGCCATCTTTCCTGCACTATGAGTTATTATTTTTTTTAACAAATTATACTACTAGGATGATTGCTTAGTAGTTGTTTTATTATAATAAAAAACAAATAACAATGCGTCTATGGTGTCCTACTAGAAGTAGGACTGTAAAATATGACCTTATATCGAGCCTATTATAAAGCCCAATAAAGATCTCACAAAGTGTAATACTACTAAAAATTGTACCAACTATCCTATCTAAATAATGATAATGCCCAAAGGGGCCAAAATTCCGTTGTTGCTCTTCCCACATATTTGTACGACATAGCCATTTTGTGATAGCCCATCGTGTCTTGTGATCTTGTAAATTCCTTGGTGTAGCTTGATACTCTTTTGCTTGTATAGTCTTCAAAGTCTTCATGAATTGATCCATATTTCATATTGAGTAAATTATCCTTGGACCATACTGGATGACCATGACACTCACGATGCAGTGTATTTTCCAGTCATAGGTACGTCCAATTTTGGCCAGTTTCCATTGAGCATTTCTTCTTGATACTACATGGTGATCTTCTTTGGAGGGTATATAGCATTTCATGCACAGGTTGTTACCCCATTTTGCATTATGCAATTCCTTAGTCCTTCTCCTTATCCTGCCTGTCCAGCTCGAGCTCATTCCAGATGTGAGCCCATTCATGTGCTTTCCTAGTGCTGTTATTAAGCTCCTTACCAGAGGTGACGCTTCACATTTCATATTGTCATGCTGGGCCAAGGTCCAGGCCAATTGTTCCTTTGGAGCATGCCAATTCGCGTGTTTGTGAATGTCCTCTGTTAACATCTTCCTCTTTGTGCTTCCCATACTTGTGCATGTCCCTTTTCCTTCCTCTAGGGAATGAGTACATAGTACTAATACCACCCTTAGAGGTCGTAATTGGGGACATGGTATGGATACAGTAGCTTCTCCTGCAAAAAAGAAACCAAAGTTAGTATAAACCGCAAGCACCATGTACTCCTCCCTAAGGATTAGTACATGTTGATCCTGTGTTATCCCTGCATCCTTTGAACTCCATTCCTCCATATTCTTGTTATGCTCCACTATCCAAATCATAGTGGATCTCCTTATGCCCTCTTGCCTATTTCGAATTCTAGGCAATGATCCTTCTCTTTGTGTTATTATCGTACTCCCTGCTTGCCTACTTCTCTTGCACCATCTGATCTTCATTTTGTTGAATGTCTTGTCCTGCTTTTCCTCTTCTTGTGAACTTGCCTGGCCACCTGTATACCACTCCAGTACATTGCTTCCTTTCCCCTGCACATTTCTGTTCCCATCGTGTGCCATATTTTCCATGTCATGCTGCTCATTTCGCTTTGACATTCTGAGCAGCTGCATTTCCTTTTTTCTTTTAAGTGACTCCCTACTATCCTCACTACCTCCCCTTCTTGTGTTTGATATCCGAGTGTTTATGTAGTCACTCTTGGTCTGCCCCTTTCTATTACTGGGCAGCTGCTTGTTCTTGTTTTTGCTTGATTCTTGATCCCTGTTCTTCCTGCTAGTGTCTATTGAATAGAACGCTAGTAATATGACTGTGTTCCCCTATTGTCCACTTCTCTTATGTGTTCTGGGCATTTCCTCCATACATATATTGTCTAGTATTAGTCCTCTTATCCCTCCAGTCGACTATGCCCACTTCGCTTAAATTTTTTGGGCATTGCATTATTTGTTTCATATGTCCTCATCCTACTCCATGCTATTGAGATAATACCTAAGTCAAAGGTCCCTCCTTTGGGATGAATGCATTGCATTAATACCACCAGTAGGAGATCCCTTAGACAATAGGATATCATCTCATCTTGTGTACCTGCAAAACAGTAAACGAAGTTAGTAAAATAGTGAATCAACATGCTCTCCTCTTGAGTGATTTGGGCACGGTAACCATCATCCCTGCACTCCTTTATTCCCCAGCTAGCTTTTCTTGCTTTACTCATCAATTCTTTGCAACCCTTACTCTCAGAAAAGGACATTGCATCTTGTCCCCATTCAGGATCTTCCTTCCTCTTGTGTCTAGTTCCCAGAAATCGCGGCACTCAATATTTCCATTGTCTAGTGCATAATTAGCCAAGTGATCTGCTAACTGGTTCCCTTCTCTAAATATGTGAGTCACCCTAAGAGTACACTCCTGTTTGAGCCTCCATATCTTTTCCATTTGAGCTGCTATACACCAAGGTGGTTTCCATTCGCCTTCAATGCATTTCTTCAGCAACATTGAGTATGTTTGCAACCATATTTTCATATGCTCCAATGCCATGCTTAACCTTAATGCCTCTACTATTGCTGTAGCTTCTGCCTCATTGTTAGATCCTTCATTAATCTCCCTCCCACTTGCAAAGATCAGGTCTCCTCGATTGTCCCTCAAACAGAAGCCTATTGAACTTCTCCCTGGGTTTCCCTTATAGGCACCATCTGTATTAACTTTTACCCAACCTACCTGAGGCAGCTCCCACATAACCTTTTCATATTTTAACTTAGGTGTGTAATGCTGCAACATCTGTAGGATTTCTAGCCATCCATGAGGTACCCTTAGACCTGGTTTCCTTAGCTTAACCAATGCTTGGATTGTTGTTGACACCTGATAAATTACTCGACTAACTGACACAACATCACAAAACTTCCAACTATTTCTTCTTTTCCACAACTCCCACACTATACATGATGGTAATGCTTGCATGATTGGTTTGAGCCTTGGTACCACTTGGGCAGTCCAACACATTGTAATGGCTTGATGTAATGTTAGCCCTTCTATTCTAATTCATGCCCTTGTGAGAAAATATTTCCAAACAGTTGTTGCTGCTTTCGATGTAAAAAACAAGTGAACCAACGATTCTTCCTTAGGTTCTGCACAACACCAACACTTAGATGGCATGAAGTATCCCAGCCTTCGCATAACGTCATCCAATGGTAGCTTGGCTTTTCATACTTTCCACATAAAAAATGATATTTTAAAGGGCAAACCTTTCACCCAAATCATTCTGTATGCTTGCCTAGGATGGTCCCTTCTCCTTAAGTAATCCCAAGCTGATTTAACTGTGAAATTTCCCCTGCTCTCAAGCATCCATACTGGAGTGTCCAGGACATTTTTCATATCTGGGGGTATAATGTTCTCTATTATGTGCATGGCCAGTTCCTGTGGAAGCAATTCGAGTAGTCTATCCACATTCCAAGCTCCATACTCCACCAACTCAAATACATTCTGAATATTTTCATCCACAACAAAGTCATGTGGCACTAGGAAATATAAGGCACCTAGGCCAGTCCAGTTATCGTACCAAAAGAGTGCTGAGCCCATTCTTATCTGCCACAGTATCTGATGCTCGATCAATTCCCTGCATTCGATCATCTTTCTCCAAACATGAGAGCCATTTCTCCATGGAACAACTACTGCGTTGAGTTTTTTACAATATTTCTGGCTCATAAACGAGCTCCACAAACTAGGCTTGGTTCTGAATTTCCACCACAGTTTGCAAAATAATGCTTTTGAAACATCGTGTAATGATCTGAAACCAATACCCCGATCTTCAATTGGCATGCATAGTGTAGTCCAAGAAGCCCAGTGTAGTCCAAGAAGCCCAATACATTACTGCCCCAGAAGAACTTTGCAAAGATTTTGTGCAGCGTGTTGATGACATTGCTTGGAGGATTCACAGCTGACAACAAATGGATTGGCATGCTTTGTAATACACTAGCTATTAGCACTGATCTGCCTTCTATAGATAATAATTTGCCTTTCCACGACTGTAGCTTATCCATCACTTTCTTCATCAAATCCTCATAGTAAGACATCCTCCTTCTTGCATAGAAAATAGGGCAACCTAGGTAGGTAAAAGGAAAATCCTTAATACCTATACCTGTTATACATTCAACTTTTCTAATCTCCTCCACATCTGTTAAATGGTGCATATAGATAGCTGATTTTGCTTTGTTTACCAGCTAACTCGAGGCTGCCTCATATGAGTGTAGAACCTGCATGATTAGCCTTAAGGACCTTGCATCTGCTGAGGAAAATATTACAGTGTCGTCTGCGTATGCTAAGTGATTTATTTTTGGGCTCCACTTTGGCATACCAAAGCCATGGAAAGACCTATTCTGATGCAATGCATTGAGTCCCCTCGATAGAGCTTCAACATCTAGTATAAAAAGAGTATGCAATAGTGGATCTCCTTTCTTGACTCCCCTTGACGATTTGAAAAAGCCATGAGACTGACCATTAACTAGCACAAAGTACCAGTTATTCCCAACCAGATCAAAGATTAACCCAATGAAGCCTTCTGAGAAACCCAACTTCCTTAGCATTTTGGTCAGAAACAACCAAGACAACCTATCATATGCTTTGGCCATGTCTAGTTTGATTACTACATTTGGTCCAGCCTTTGTTCTCAGTCTTATGTCTTTTATAATCTCTTGTGTCCACAATACATTTTCCACTATACTCCTCCCCTTCACAAATCCTGATTGTTCCTCTGAAATCAAAGTAGGTAACATGTCCACAATTCTTTCATGTATCATCCTCGAGAAGATTTTATTGACGAAGTTACTAAGGCTAATTGGCCTTAAGTCAGCAAATGTGCAAATTTCTTTCTTTTTAGGTAATAATACTAGGTTTGTGTGTCACATACCTAGGTAGATTGTGCCCACAGAAAAATGCTCTAACCATGGCAACCACATCTTCCTCAATTATTTCCCAGCAAGTGTGATAGATTGCTCCTGTAAACCCATTCGGTCCCCCTACTGACTCTGCATTTAGTCCCATTACTGCACGTTTAACTTCTTCATTTGTTGGTAAAGCCATCAGTTTTTCATTTTGTTCCATGTCCACCATCAAAGGTACCTGACTTAGGATACTAAAGTCAGTAGGGACCTCGCTTTCAGTGAATTGATCCTTATAAAATTTCACAGCTTCCTCAGCAATCTGATCATCTTCCTCCAGCCAATTATCATCAAAATTTTTGATCCTTGTCAACTTTAGTCTTTTCCTTCTTCCATTTACTTGCGCATGAAAGAATTTCGTGTTTCTATCTCCATCTTTGAACCACCTCATTCCAGATTTTTGCCTCCAAAATTCTTCTTCAATTGCAAGGTATTTAATCATCTCAGCCTGCACCTTCTGCAGTCGAGATCTGTTCAGCCGTGTGGGGTTAGCTTCAAACTGCTTCTCATGTACCAAAACTACCTCTTCTAGGCTTGCTATTTTTTGAAAAATGTCCCAGTACGTTGCTCGACTCCAAGTTGATAATGCTTTATTTACTTTTTTCAGCTTAAAATTGAACAAAGTGAAGGGGTTTGCCATAAACTCAGCACTCCAGTTTTGCCTTACCACATCCTTGAATGCATCATGCTTGGTCCAAAAATTTTAAAAACCTGAAAGGTTTTATTATAGGGGCTGCTTCTATATCATATTTTAGCTTCAAAGGGCAATGGTCTGACCCAATCTTAGAGAGATGAGTCACTTCCAGTCTTGGAAAGGTCTGCTGTAATTCAGCATTCCCAAGGCATCGATCCAGTCTTTTAAAAATGCAGTCTTCCTCCGAGCGACCATTCCACCAAGTATAAATACTCCCTTTGAATCCCAAGTCTGTTAAGTTGCATGTATTGACACAATGCCTGAAATCATCAACCTCATTAATGTGCACATGCAAACCACCAAACTTCTCTTCTTCATTCCAAATGACATTAAAATCTCCACCCACAAGCCAAGGTGTAGTCATGTCCCTAGCCATTGCATACAGTGAGTCCCATAGTTAAATTCTTTCAGTAGAGTCACATTTAGCATACACCAAAGTTAATACCAATTCCACATGTGTTTCTGTATGAAATAGCTTTAAAGTCAATTGTTGCACCATATTGTACAGTATTGTGACTTCAAACACTTCGTCAACAAAAGCCCAGATTTTGTTAGACACATTAACAATAGCATGAGCCAATTCAATCCTTCTTCTATATCTCTCTACTTTACTAGCCTGTTGCATTGGTTCCATGATGCCTATAAATTCAAAATGATTATGTCTATGCATGGTGATTAGCCTTTCAAAAGCCTGCATAGTGTTAACAGACCTCACATTCCAGATTAAAGCATCCATTTATTGATTTTGGTATCTAGATAAGGTTCTCCTTGTTTGGACACCACCTGTTGGGATTGTAGGTTCATCTTTGTTGACTTTATTTTTTCCTTTTACACCAGATTTGGCCTTCTCTATGTGTCTAGGTGACAAGTCACCTTATCTAGCTACATTTAAAAAGTTCTGCGCAGAGGACTCTTCATCCATGTCCTTCCCTAAATGATCAACCAAAAGCTCCTCACCTTTTGTGAACTTTAGAGCATTAACCATATCCACATTAGCTCTAACAGGAGTTATAGCCTGAGCCACTCCTTGATAGACTTTTTCCAGCCCAGCATTCAATGAAACAGTAGCTTCTGCGTTTTCCTGTACCTGTGTAATTCCCACCTGCTTTGTGCCATTGTTGACAGACTTCTCCACTGAGTCTTTTTGCCCTGCCTCTCCTGGATCAATAATTTGAAGTCCACCCCCTTTGTCTACTAGTTCAACTACTTCTTTTCCTTTTACTATATCAATGTCTGCAGTGCCTGTGTCCTTTTCATTGTCTGCAGTAGTTTGCTGATTGATGTGTTGCTGAGCCTTTTTTACCCCTGTGACACTTTGATCGTCATCTTCCTCTGCATCTCCACCCTCTTCATCTTCACTTTGCATTATATCTGGAAGCTCATCCTCATCAGAATCTACTTCAGTTTGGTTTGCCCATAGCCTACCTCCTGTCCAATGCACTTTCTCTTTGCTCAAGAACTGCTCATAGTCTGGGTCCTCCACATAGTCTTTGTCTGCATTTTGTTCCAGCTCCCCATTCACTCTGGTATCTTGTGTTGGCACCTCTTGGACTGAGGTATTTATAGCTACCATATTTCCTTGAAAGATCCTTTGTACCCACTGTTGAGTAGACTCATTTTGATGTTGTTCAATACCTCTACTCAGTTCCCCTGCACTTCCTTGTTGACCTCCATCACCCATGGCATCTTGATTGGCAATAGGATTTGCTGAATTAAGACTCTTACCAGTTGCACTTGTCTTTTCAAACTTTCCTTTCTTCACCTTGATAGACTTAGGATTATATGGGGGTGCTGCTGCATTCAGGTTAGGATCTATGATTTCATTTTGAACTGGACTTTGTCTCCTGCTATCATCCCCCAATGCCAGTTGATTATTGTTATTGACCTCACTGTTGTCCACCTCCAAGATAGCAAATGCATTAGAAGTTTGAATATGCTTAGGAACCAAAGCAGTCTGCTTTTCTACTGGAACCAATGCAGTCTGCCCAATATTCTTAGCCACAACTGTTTGCTTCTCTTTCCCTTTGCCTCTAGTATCTCTTACTTCTTTCCATTGTTGTCCCATATTCCCAACTACTCTACCACTCGATAAGATCATCATAGAGCCTGTTTGTTTATCCTTGTCTCCTGCCATCTCTTGGATCCCTTTGAGTTCGCTGCTCTGCATTGTTTGATGCAATGAGTTCAGGGTGTAATCTCCAGCACTCAGTCATGTCATGACCCTGTAGTTTACACTCCTTACAGTACTTAGGGAGTTAATCATATTTGATAGTAACCCAATCAGTTCTAACAACCCCCGTTGCTTCATTCTTTATATCCATCCTAACTTTCTTAGGTAAATCTGCTAGTAGGTCAACCAACACCTTCACACGCGCACAATTAGGCCTAGTCTTATTAACTATGGCCATATCCAAGTGCAATGGCTTACCGACAGCTGATGCTAAAGAAAAAAGACACTCTTTAACAAAAAAAGTTCGCAAAAGATTAGGAAACGATATCCAGGCCATAACTTTTGATGTCTCTTCCGCAGGCTTGAAACTAGCATCGTATATCAATGTTCTCATCTGGTACTCCTTCCCAAATTTATCCTTAATGTAATAAACAATTTTGGACGTAAATTCAATGAAATATTTCCATAGCGACAACCTTACCAGTAGGTGACGATCACGTAAGTACCCAATATTGCATTCTCCTTTAATCCCACATTGAATGGGAATAATCCTTCACAATTCGTTTAGTTCTAGCCAACCATACGAGAACCTTCAAACAACAGCAAACTGTAGGCCTTCTAAGACATTCATTTGATCGACTTCAGCCTCAGTAAATTCAATGAGAGGTTGGCCTTGTAGATACGTCGCTCGCTTGAAGGGAATTGGTGCAACTGCTGCTACTCGATCATGCATGGAAGCCATGTTCGATGTGGGCTTAACAGCTTGTGCATAGTCCATGGTTTGTTTGATGTTTTCCTGGGATGAGGAGGGCTGGGTGATGTTGGTGGGTGCGTGGGGAGGCAGCCTAGCCACAAGAGGTGGCTGGCTACCGGCCGGAGAGGCCATGGCAGTAGTGCGAAGGCCTGACTAGGTTTAGGCGTCAAGATTAGGGGTTTTTTGCATGAGAGAGAAGAGAGCGTCAGTTATCCTTAACATGAATCACTATGAGTCATTTCAGGGTGTAACTCAAGTGTTTTTATTTTACTGCCTTTTTTGAATTCCAATGTAAACCCTCATATGTTCAAATTCAATGAAATGAAAATCAAAATTTCATAGTTTGTTATTCCTTCTGATTTTTGCCTATTTTTCTTATTTTCAGTCCTAATAATGCGGCTTTAAATAACATGACATGCTTGCGGACTTCGTGCTCTGATCTTAATACACTGTCTAACCTCGAAGTAATAAGTCAAGAACCGGAATATGACGAAGAAGAGGCTTTTAGGGAAATAAATCGAGAATTAGAACAATTCGAGAATAAGCCTAAGCCGAATTTAAACGAAACAAAACCCGTCAACTTGGGTAATGCACAAGAGGTTCGAGAAACCATGATAAGCATCCACACTGATGAAAGAACTAGGGACACTCTGATTCAACTTCTATTTGAATTCAAAGACGTGTTTTCCTGGTCCTACGACGACATGCTCGGACTAAGTGTAGATTTGGTGGTACACAAATTTCCAACCTACCCCGATTATCCACTCGTCCAACAAAAGCAGAGGAAATTTAAAACAGACATGAGTGACAAAATCAAAGAAGAGGTCACTAAACAATTAAAAGCGGGAGTGATCCGGGTGATCCAATACACTACCTGGCTGGCCAATGTGGTTCCAGTACCTAAAAAGGACGTAAAAGTCAGAGTATGTGTCGATTACCGAGATTTGAATAAAGCAAGCCCTAAAGATAACTTTCCACTACCAAACATACATATCATGGTTGACAATTGTGCCAAACATGAGGTACAGTCTTTCGTGGATTGCTATGCTGGATACCACCATGTATTGATGGATGAAGAGGATGCAGAAAAGACAGCTTTCACTACGCCCTGGGGCACCTATTGTTACCGAGTCATGCCGTTCGGTCTGAAGAACGCCTTAGCAACATATATGAGGGTCATGACCGCCATTTTCCACGACATGATGCATCAGGAGATTGAGGTATACGTGGATGATGTGATTATTAAATCTAGGACGTAAGATGACCATGTCCAACATTTGAAGAAATTCTTCGAACGCCTGCGTAAGTATGATCTGAAACTAAACCCGGCCAAGTGTGCCTTCGGAGTTCCATCTGGGAAATTATTGGGGTTTATAGTCACCCGACGGGGCATCGAGATAGACCCGACAAAGATAAAATCTATTCGGGATCTCCCACCACCAAGAACCAAAAAGGAGGTCATGAACCTGTTGGGTAGATTGAATTACATCAGCAGGTTCATCGCTCAGTTGACGTCCACTTGTGAACCTATATTCAAGTTGTTGAAGAAAGATGCAACCATCAAATGGATGGACAAATGCCATAACATTTTCGACAAGATCAAAGAATATATGTCGAACCCGCTAGTGCTAGTCCCACCAGAACCAGAAAGTCCTTTGTTCTTATATATGACGGTGTTGGAAAATTCCTTCGGGTGTGTTCTCGGGAAACATGACACAACCGGGAAGAAATAACAAGCCATATATTACTTGAGCAAGAAGTTCACGAGCTACGAAGCCAAGTATACGCTGTTGGAAAGAACGTGTTGCACTCTAACTTGGGTCGCTAAGAAACTCCGGCATTATTTATTGGCTTATACCACCTACCTCATCACTAGGTTGGACCCGTTGAAGTACATATTCCAAAAGCCAATGCCCACCGGGAGATTAGCTAAGTGGCAGATTTTGCTCACCGAATTCGACATAGTCTATGTCACTCGCACGGCAATGAAGGCCCAGGCGTTGGCAGATCACTTGGTATAAAATCCTGTCGATGACGACTACCAACCCCTAAGCACTTACTTCCCAGACGAAGAGGTAAATTCAGTCGAGATAACTTCTGAAGACGCCAACACTTGGACAATGTTCTTTGATGGAGCCGTAAATGCAAAAGGTGTTGGGATTGGGGCAATCCTGATTTCACCCATGGGACAACACTATCTCGCCACAGCCCGCCTTCGATTTTTCTATACAAACAATACTACCGAATATGAAGCTTGTTTAATGGGTATGAACATGGCCATCGACATGGATGTAGGAGAGTTGTTGATCATGGGAGATTCAGATTTGATCATCAAGCAGGCTCAGAGAGAGTGGGAAACTCGGGATGTTAAGATCCTCCCATACAGACAACATGTGGAAGATCTTAGCAAACGATTCAAAGTTGTCGAGTACAGATATATTCCTCGATGCCACAACGAGTTAGCCGATGCACTAGCTACTCTAGCGGCAATGCCGCCATATCTGGGTAACGTTCACATCGACCCGTTGGAAATTCAAATCAAGGAAAGGCATGGTTATTGCAACACGGTCAAAGTAGAGCCCGATGTCCAACCATGGTATCACGATATCAAAAGATTCTTGAAAACAAAAGAATATCCAGAGCAGGCCAATGGGGACCAAAAGAGAACCACCCGGAGACTCTCCAGCAGTTTCTTCCTAAGTGAGGAAGTACAGTATAAGAGGACTCCCGATCTGAATCTATTAAGATGCATAGACGCCAAAGAAGCCGAAAAGATTATGAACGAGGTGCACTCAGGAGTATGCGGTTCCCACATGAACGGATACGTCCTCGCAAAGAAAATCTTGCGGGCCGGGTATTATTGGATGGCCATGGAGAAAGATTGTTTTAGCTTTGTCCGAAAATGCCACAAGTGTCAAATACACGGTGATTTGATTCACGCAACACCATCAGAATTGCATCCTATGTCAGCACCTTGGTCGTTTGTTGCCTGGGGAATGGATGTCATCGGGTCGATCGAGTCGAGGGCCTCAAACGGGCACCGATTTATTTTGGTCACTATTGACTATTTCATGAAATGGGTCGAGGCAGTCACATTTAAAGCTGTCACCAAGAAAGCAGTGGTAGATTTCGTGCACTCTAATATCATCAGTCGTTTTGGTATCCCAAAGACTATCATAACTGACAATACCGCGAATCTAAACAGTAACTTGATGAGGGAGGTATGTGAACAGTTCCAAATCACACACTGCAATTCCACCCCTTACCGGCCCAAAGCCAATGGCGCCGTTGAAGCAGCAAACAAAAATATTAAGAAAACCCTCAGGAAAATGATTCAAACTTCCAGGAAATGGCACGAGAAATTGCCTTTCGCATTAATGGGATATCGCACGACAGTGCGCACGTCGGTTGGAGCTACTCCTTATCTATTGGTCTATGGCACTGAAGTCGTAATACCCACATAAGTTGAAATTCCCTCCCTTCGGATTATTGTCGAAGCAGAAATTGAGGATGACGAATGGGTCAAAACCCGATTAGAGAAATTAATGTTGATCGATGAGAAAAGGATGGCCGCAGTTTTCCACGGGCAGTTGTACCAACAAAGAATGGCCTGCGCCTCAACAAGAAAGAGCGGCCTAGGAACTTTGAAGTTGGGAAACTTGTGTTAAGACGTATCCTCCCACACCACAAAGAGGCGAAAGGAAAATTCGCCCTGAATTGGAGAGGTCCGTACATCATAAGGAAATTGCTTCCAAAAGGAGCGTTGTATTTGGGAGACATCGAGGGAAACGACCCCGAAACGGCCGTTTTGTAAACCCTTTGTAAACTCTTCGTGATGACGATACTGATGAACGAAATGACGAAGGCTTTTCATTCATGCTACCCCAAACACTACCATTTTTGTAAACCCTTTGGGCCGGTTACTCTTCTTTGACTACCCTCCTTGGAACTTAAGAGAAAGAAAAAAGAAAAATCAAAAAGAAAAAAGAGAGAAAAGAAAATAAAAAAAAAAGGAAAGAGAAAAATAAGAAAGGAAGAAATCAAAAAAAAAGAAGAAGAGAAAACAAAAAAAAATCAAAACAAAAACCAAATGTTTTGCCTGAACTATGTCTGACTTGATTCCGAAAGGATACGTAGGCAGCCTCTCCCTGGGGTTCAGTCACACCAAAATAAAAATCCACATTACCTCGAAGAGTTTAAACTGGGGCAAGTGTTGAGATGCGACAATGATTCGCCTGAAAGTTCCAAGGTTGTAATTCAATACAAATTCTTTTGATCCCAAATCCTAGTCAAGTCCTTCCGATCGATCGGCAAAGAAAAGCTAGAATGGGAATATACATCTATTTGAACCTCATACAAGCAATGAGAGAAATTAAAATGAGAGTCTTACCGGTGAAAACCCACACGGGCACCATAAGGCGACGACGAGTAGAGAAATTAAAAATGAGAGAGTCTTGTTGGTGAAAACTCGCAAAGAGCACTACAGGGCGATAGCGAGAAGAGAAATGAGAGAGGTTAGCTGGTGAAAACCCGAAAAGGGCACTGCTAATCGAAAAAAGGATGACTGGTCACTGATACCGACATGATCTAGGGCAAGGTTTCTCAACCTCGAGTTAAATGTCGTGACGAATTTCTGAGAGTCAGATGGGTTATCTAGATCAGGCATCCAGTCCAAGATGCATGTCATGTTCATTGAAAGCCGCGTGCATTCCAGATAAGTCCTCTTTCTCTCCCCAAAAGGGATACTTTTGTCAAAATTCATTATCCCCGTTTCTTTGTTATTCCCTTTCAATCCCTTTCAGCCAGACTCTATTTCTAAGTTAAGGCAAAGAAAGGATGACAAGACTGATTTATAGGGCTCTCATTTGACACGGGCTAATATGCAAAAGGCACCCAGCCTCGTCAAGGGCATCAAGTCGGCCTCGACTTGCCATGGCGGCCGATGCTGAAACTCAAAACCCTTGAAAGGAGAAAATCAAATTGAAGTGCCTATAAAGGCGAATGAAGGGAAAGGTTAAGTCCCACATGGCCAACCCTTTCTGCAAGATTTGAAAACCCGAAATATTCCAAATGCCCTAAAGTTAAAGTTGGAAGAAAAGTCAGAAACGAAAAGACAATAAAGGCGAAATAAAGTTGGAAAGGTTAAGTCCCACGTGACTAACCGTTGCAGCAGAATTTGAGGGGGCCAAAATTGCCCCGATACTCTGGAAATCCAAAAGAAAAAGCAAGTGAAAGGCCTACAAAGGCAAAGTAAAGCCAAATATTGGGTCCTACGTGACCTATCGCCATGGTAAAACCTGGAAAGCCAAGATCCCCAGGATTAGAGATGAAACCCAATCCCCAACCAGCAAGCAAGCAAGCAGGCAGTTGAGATCTTCGTCAACAGAGCTGAGATCAAACAGTTGAAATAATCAAGGCCGCAAAACCAACCATTGTTTCAAACTAACAAATTGTTCTTTGTTGAAATAAGAAACATGTGCAACTCAAAAGCAACCGCGTAAAAGCAGGTGCAACCAAAAGAAAAGGCGCAAGAGCTAGAAGCAGCTCTGCAACAACAACTCCAAAAAGGAAGTTTTCTCCAAAATCCTTTCCCGCATTTATTCAAAAAAAATGTTGAAAATAGCTCAAACCTGAAGTGGTGTAGGGTCTCCAAATCCTAGCTACACTTTTTCCAATTAAGGGTATACATTCCCTAATTGATGTTTTCTTTTCCAATTAAGGGTATACATTCCCTAATTGATTTTCTTTTCCCGACATGCGGGCACACACTCCCTAGTCGATGCCAATTAAGGGTATACATTCTCTAATTGATGATTTCTTTTCCAATTAAGGGTATACATTCCCTAATTGATGATTTCTTTTCCAATTAAGGGTATACATTCCCTAATTGATGTTTTCTTTTCCAATTAAGGGTATACATTCCCTAATTGATTTTCTTTTCCCGACATGGAGGCACACGCTCCCTAGTCGATGCCAATTAAGGGTATACATTCCCTAATTGATGTTTTATTATCCAATTAAGGGTATACATTCCCTAATTGATGATTGCTTTTTCAATTAAGGGTATACATTCCCTAATTGCTGCTTTCTTTTCCAATTAAGGGTATACATTCCCTAATTGATGATTTCTTTTTCAATTAAGGCTATACATTCCCTAATTGATGTTTTCTTTTCCAATTAAGGGTATACATTCCCTAATTGATGTTTTCTTTTCCAATTAAGGGTATACATTCCCTAATTGATTTTCTTTTCCCGACATCGGTGCACGCACTCCCTAGTCGATGCCAATTAAGGGTATACATTCCCTAATTGACGCTTTCTTATCCAATTAAGGGTATACATTCCCTAATTGTTGCTTTCTTTTTCGATTAAGTGTATACATTCCCCGATTGGTGATTTCTTTCAATTAAGGGTATACATTCCCTAATTGACTTCTTCCCCAGCATAAGGTTAAGCAATTCCTAGTTGATTTCATTTTTCCACCCCTAGTGGATCTTGCTTTGAGATAGGGGTGTCCACTCTCTAGTCTGCAATAACCCCTTGCACTACTCCCGGCCTTTCACCGCTTTCAATAATAAAGTAGTATAGATTTGTTTACAATAACTCACGAAATTTTTCCAGTGAAAACCGGGGTAGAAAATTTCGTTCGTTTGTTTTCTTGGATTTTTGTGCAGATTACAATGGACCCGAGACGACCAAAAGAAGAAGTTTCGATCCAAAATAATAAAACAAAAGAGGAAAGAGAAGGTTGAATCCAAGTTACGGAAACGGAAAAGATATGGACCGCTCAAGACAAAACTGAAGTCACAAGCAACGCATATCCCTTTTTGACCCGAAATGCTGAAGAAGTATGAACCAGCGCCTACAAATAACAAGCATCAAGGTCCAGTTCAAGTCTGTATAAAAGCATCCAAGATTCAAGATCAGGCTTCAGCAAACTTATAGATAGGACTCTTGTAACTCATAGTTGATAGGTTTAGATTACTCTTCTCCATTTCTGCCACTTTGGTGTAATAAGGAGATCAGCAGCAGCAACCGTAGTGAAACCACAGTTACTCGGTAGTCCCAGCTATCAAAACTTCCAGAACTACACTAACCTGATTCCTTTATAGCCAAGGATATGTAGGCAACCTCTGAAGCATGGGTTCGGTCAAACTTTTCAAGAACGCTTCACAATGGAACATATGAATGGGTACAAGTCGTTTATTGTTGCTCACTTTGTCTTGCCCGAAAACCCTTCGTGCTTCCGAGAAAAGAGGGGCAGCTGTGAGCGCGTGATTTTTCACCTACCATACACTTCTACAAAATTCAATAAAATGAATTAATTTTACAAAATTTTGTCGAATTTTAGTGTGATTTGTGAATTGTTTTTGCATTACATAATCATAATTCATTTTTTTTAAATTATTAAGGTTGCATAGTTAGGTGCATCATTATTATCAAGGAATATTAATTTATTATGGATAAGTAATTAAATTAAATAACAAAACGGATAACGATTATTTGATGTAATTTGGTTTTGATAACTAATTGCTCGAATTTATCATTTTTATGGATCTAATTAGGAGTATTAAAATTATTTAATTTATAAATAGACAAATTAAGTTAGAATTAATTACTACACATTTTTATTAAGTTTGATTTAATTAAGAGTTAATTAATTAGATTAATATAGGCAAACTAAGCCTAAAATTGAACCTGGGCCAAGAAGTACCCAGGCCCAATCCTTTCTCTACACACAAAACAACCCAGCCCAAACCCCTCACCCAGTCTGCCCAGCCCATGTACCAAACGACCCCGTTTTACCCCATTAAACTCCCAGCCATTGGATCAACATGATTCAACGGTCCTGAACCCCACACACCTAAAACTATATATCTGTTCCTAAACTCCCCCCCCCCCCC
>ML294664.1:179288-203990 GCA_005239495.1 Nicotiana undulata
TCTAATACCCCCCCCCCTTCCCCACTCGTCTCTATCCTTTCTCTCACCAATCAGTCTACCACCCCAATCCCACCGCTGCCCCGCCATGCTCCGCCGGCCGGAAATCGTCTCCGGCGGCGAAGCTTCTCCAATCGACCCCAATTTTTAACCATATGATCCTCCTCCTTCCCCCAATCACCTCCCACCATTGATTTCTCCAAAAACCCAACCAAAAACTTCCAATTTTAGATCTAAGAGGGCAGAACCCTAGACAATTAATTCTGGTCAATTCGAAGACCTCCAATGGCTCACACCTGCATGAGTCGATAGCTCTTGATGAGATCTATCGATTCATGCGGGTTTGAATCATTTTCAAACCCTCCGGAAGTCCGGCCAAGGTCCGGCGACCCTCAAGTTTTCCGGTCGAATCTTTTTACTTGTATTTCTTCTACTTTCTTTGCTTTTCTATAAAAATATTGGAACATAAACTATTTTTAATCATGTTCCCCCTTATTCTCTGTTTATGTGAAGTCGTCTTCATCACTTCATTAGTTGTTGCTTCTTCCTGCTCCTTGCTTGGATTATAGCTTATTTTTCTGTATTTCGATTGAACAAAACTTGAATGACTTGGTTGATTCACTGTTTGATTGCATGAAATTACCCCGTCTTTGTTTTGCCTAGGTATATGAAACTCTGATAGGTATGATAGTTTTGTTTCTTTTTCCTTAATAATCCGTCTCTAATGGTTTGCTAAAACTAGTTTAAATCTTGTTCTGTTAAACTCTTGTTTGTATTAGTTTGTTCTGTTACTGGATTGTTACAATTGATCAAGAAAATCAAGGAAAAAGAATTAAATTGTTATAAATGTCCTAGTCGATTCATTTTCCATTGGTGTCATCTTAAATTAACAAGCATATCTTTTAGTTATCGGAATGACTAGATGGATTTGAGCTTTTCTATACTGATAAAACAAGATTATGTCCCTGTTTATGCAACTAGATTAGGGTCACACTATGACATAAACTGTTCTGTGTAGACTATCTGTCGGTTGTTCTTTGTTTGCTCTTGCTCATAGTAGTGGGTAGATAGTTGTTTGAGTGCATTGTTTTTCAAACATAATTGTCTTGGATTGGTTAATTTATTAAGAAACTAGTTAATTCTATGCCTCAAATCTAACCTAATTAACATTGGTTTGTAAAAGGATACCTGTTAATAAGACCAAACTAGGCTTTTGGCACCTTGAATAATCAGTCAAGTCCTAAGTATTGATTAAGGTAATTAACTAGGTTCGATTAGTTAACATAAGTCAACTAACCTAAGTTTAAGAAGTCAAGTTGATTAATTAAGCTAATTAAACTAGGACTAAGCTAATAACACCTATTAGTCTTNAAGTTTAAGAAGTCAAGTTGATTAATTAAGCTAATTAAACTAGGACTAAGCTAATAACACCAATTAGTCTTAGCTAACTAAAATGAGCCTAACTAGTGTTAGCTAACCAAAGTTAAGTAATAACCCAAGTGAGTAAACTTGATTACCCAATGGTAAATTCAGGGACTCCAAAGGGTACAATAGGTAATATAGATTAGGAAATCAGATTTTTAAGGGTAGAAAAGTCTTTTAATGGGTGAGAAAATTCTAGAATAGGGGCAGCTGTCCCAAAGATAAGGTTGACAGCTGCCCTATGTACTATTCTGTACTATTTTTCAGCTTTTGGATAGAGAATATTCCAAAGAATATCTCATTCCCAAATATCTTATAAATAGACCCCTTCCTTTAGTTAAAAAAAGGTTCCTGGACTCTAAAAATTCTCTCTACAGTCTGAAAAACTCCTTTTACTGAATATTAGAAAACAAAAGAGAAAAATCTGGCTATTTATTTTTGAACAAAAATCCATCAGGGTATCATTTGGATTATCAGATTCTTGTTCTTCTTGGGTATCTTGTTTCACGACCCAAAACCTATGGGTTGTGATGGCGCCGGACACCACTGTCAGGCAAGCCAACCCCTTAATCAGTTGAAATACCTTCCTGTTTAACAATTTCGGAATCGTTACCTTTATTGCTTTTCATAATCAAATAAATAAACTTTTGTAAATTAAGCACGATAGGAAATCCAATTAATTCAATAAAACAAGACTCAACACATCCCCAGAACCCGGTGACACAAGTACATGAGCAGTTTCTAAGAATTTATACAATTATACAACTTGTCCGAGAAATAAATGGGACAAAGGCAATAGATATAAAATGTAAGTACACAGAAGGGAGACTCTGGAAGCTGTGGAAGGCCTCTGGATGAATGCAACCCGTGTAAGTCTCCAAATCAATCACTGTACTATAAAGGTACATGTGCAACAAAATGCACAGAAAGTGTAGTATGAGCACATATACATATATGTACCCAGTGAGTATCCCGTCTAATCTCGAAGAAGTAGTGACGAGAGGTTGACTCGATACTCACTAAGGTCCAACTGTAATAAAGTAAGCACGATGTAAGGAAAACTGTAGGCAAGTAAACAAATAATCAAGTACATATATATCCGGCATCAAGTAACAATCTCAAATCAAACAAGTTGGTGTCCGCCGTGGCGTACGACCCGCTCCCATATGATTAGTCTCAATCTCGCTGTGGCGTACAGTCCGATCCCACCCTTGTAGTCTCAATCTCGCCGTTGCGTACGGCCCGATCCCACCCTTGTAGTCTCAATCTCGCCGTGGCGTACGGCCCGATCCCACCCTTGTAGTCTCAATCTCGTCGTGGCGTACGGCCCGATCCCATAATATAATCAATCATCACTCTGCCGTGGCGTACGACCCGATCCCACCCTTGTAGTCTCAATCTCGTCGTGGCGTACGGCCCGATCCCATAATATAATCAATCATCACTCTGTCGTGGAGTATGGCCCAATCCCATAATATAATCAATCATCACTCTGTCGTGGCGTACGACCCGATCCCATAATATAATCAATCATCACTCTGCCGTGGCGTACAACCCGATCCCATAATATAATCAATCATCACTTTGCCGTGGCGTACGACCTAATCCCATAATATAATCAATCATCACTCTGCCGTGGAGTACGGCCCGATCCCATAATACAATCAATCATCACTCAAATCAAGCCAAGTATCACAACGTTCAAAGAAAACAATACCAATCACACAAGTATACAAGTCATATCTATGCTACAACAGGGGAAAACAATGAGCATGTTGTGTCCTAACTACCCGGACGAAGCAGTAATAGCCACTACGTATGGACTCTCGTCACTCGGTGCGTACGTAGCCCCCAAACAAGATCACATAGCAAACAAGGTTACCTAGAGGGACAATTTCCCTCTTACGAGGTTAGAAAGGAGACTCACCTCGCTTTGAAGATTCATCACCGGCCTCCAAGCCTCTACGACGACTAAAAATGGATGCGTACGCTCCCAAACTATCCAAATAACGATAATTCAATGAAAATATACTCAATAGATCATAACCAATTCAAATTACAAAGTTCCCCAGCCCGGCTCAAAGAAATGACTAAAATGCCCTCCGGCCCACGTGCCCGGACCTCGAAATTTCTTGAAGAAAATTTCTACCCAAAGCTTTACTAATTCAATTACACATTTTACTCAATTATTCATGCTTAATTCGTGGCTAAAATCCAAATTTCCAAATTCTAGGTTTTCTTCAAAATACTAATTTTCCAAAAAATTTCCCTAATTTTCATGTTCTAATCCATGATATAATCTTGTATTTAACTTGGAGTTAAGTAGAATGATCTTACCTCTGAAGCTTGGTTGAAATCTTCCTTGAAATGCTCTCAAAATCCGTCCATGGCATATGTAAAATGAGAGAGAAATGCCAAAATTCTGTTTTAATCAACACTACCCAGCACAAGCCTTCTCTGCGATCGCACAGTCCACCCGGGACCCTCCTCCGCGATCGCACCAACAGACTTGTGGTCGCACAGGTCATCTCCAGCACCCTCACTCGCTCTCTTCTCGAACGCAGTAGCAGGCATGCGATCGCACTGCTCTGCCTAGACCTTCTCCGCGATAACACACAAGGGACCGCGCTCACATAAGCCAAACTCGCCCCCTTCACCTTTCTTTTTCGCGATCGCACAGCTGAGGCTGCGATCGCATAGAACACCTGCAGCACAAGAAACCAGCAACAATAAATTCATTCTGAAATGCCCCGATACCACCCCGAAACACACCCGAGGCCCCCGGGACCCCGTCCAAACACACGACTCAGTCCCATAACAGCCCACGAACTCGAGGCCTCAAATCACATCAAACAACGCCGAAAACACGAATCGCGCAAGAATTCAACTTTATAAACTTTGAAATTTTCTAACTTCCACATTTGATGCCGAAACCTATCAAACCACATCTGATTGACCTCAAATTTTGCAGGCAAGTCATATTCGACATTACGGATCTGCTCCAACTTCCGGAATCGCATTCCGACCCCGATATCGAAATATCCATTTCCGATCGAATCTTTAAAAAACCTTCAGTTTTCTATCTTTAGCCAAATGACCTTAAATTGACTTCCGGATATCCGAATTCACTTCCGATCGCGCTCATAACTCCAGAATCACCATACGGAGCTATTCCCAGACTCGGAATCCCAAACGGACCTCAATATCATTGAAATGTACTTCAAGTCAAACTTAGGAAATTTCCTTAAAATAATGACTTCCATAATATACACTGAAACGCTCTCGGGTTATCCAAATCCCTTTCCAGACATACGCCCAAGTCCGAAATCACCATAGGAACCTGCTGGAACCTTCAAATCCTGATTCCGAGGTCGTTTACTCAAAATCCCAGTCTTACTCAATTTCTTTAACTTAAGACTTCTGAAATGAGAATTTTCCTTTAAATTCAACTCCGATCTTCCTGAATTTCAATTCCGACCATACGCACAAGTCAACATGCCTGAAATAAAGCTGTTCGTGACTCCTAACTGCTGAACGACGCGCTGGATCTCAAAACGACCGGTCAGGTCGTTGCATTCTCCCCCACTTAAACAGACGTTCGTCCTCGAACGTGCCAGGAACTGCCCCAGAATTACCTGGAATCGCTGTTTAACACCTCGTGCACTTGCCCGTGCTACCACAACCCAGTTTAGCACATAAGCTTGATCAAATATGAAGATATCCTCCTCTTATCCATACAATACGTTCCAAACTCGGTTCCAACAATCAAAATTCTCTGCCATGCCTGATTCTAATATTTGAACACCGCATTAACTACCACACGAGGCACCAGAACATCACTGCGTGCCTTTGCTGAATCCGCACGACATACTGCATGGTCCATCATCTGACCACAATAACGCTCCCTGAACCTTAATAGCCAGAATTTTGCGAATTTGATGCTCTCAAAGAACCTTATAAGATACACACATACATCCTGCTATAATGCTGACCCTACAACCACAACGGAGGAAATGTGTAGAAATCCCTAACCAATTGCAGAGTTAACTAAACATTGAATTCCTTCCTCCTGACTAAGATCATCATCTCACTACAACCAATGATGGTGATTTTCCTGTAATATACTTCCATAGTCTTATCACACCGATCCCAGATTTATCATTTTCGTCTCACCCAGTATGAACTGCTCAGACAACCAATCACCCCTAACACGGCCATTAGCCTCACATGATGCCACAATGTGCCAATAGGCCACCATTCAAACACGACACATAAGGAAATGACTCCGGAAGGGACTACTCAACTCACGCAACTAATATGAACTTTCCTCGGAAAATTATGAAGTAAAACACAAGAATAATCATTATAGGAGTCTTGCTCAACATCACACTGTTGCGGCGCGCAACCCGATCCCAATAACATACCTGTGGCGGCGTGCCACCCGATCCCATCATAGAGTTTACATAAAGAAATATATAAACAGAGCTGAATTGCTCACTATTACATATTACTGAATATCGGTCACAAGCACGCTAAGCGCATAATAGCATTCTGGGGAGACTGATAGAGCCATATGCTACAAACCCTCCAGCACACCTGAGGTGTGATATAATCTGAATCTCAAGAGCCATTTTGCTCACTTAACCTCATCACTACGGGGAACCTCAACACATAAGAAATTATCAAGCCGTTTCACAACTCACACGGCACAATCACAATATCACATGAATTTGACGAAGACAGAACAACACCTGATATCCCAATACCCCTCCTTGAGGAGTTCCAGACTGAAATGAACACCTCTGACTCGCATGAAGCCCAAAACCTTATTTAAATCCATTCATTCCCTCCAAGCTGATTCTGATCACACTGAACTAGGTTGATAGCCTTACTTGGGTTCATAATACCCCAATTCCCTCATAATACACAAGAACAACCATCATAGCCGAGGAAAAACACCCCAAAATCCGCAACTAACTTGATTGAACGCCTTCAAGGCATATATTCTCAAATAAGCAATATTATACCTCCTTATACTTAGCCTAAATATGCAACCAATCATGTGACTACAAGTCACCCTTACACAATCTTCACGTGGTCACACTCCCACAGCCTTTCCGCACAAGGCAACAAGTATGCACATCCATACCACCGATCATCCTAAGGATGTAAAACAATTCAAGGACCCGTAACCAGGATACAAAGCCTCGTTCACCAAACACCAAACTCAGATGACACTAAAGACAATTTCAATTTATTCTAGACATTCAAATCCCTTGTTCTTTCTCCTCTGAGCTCGTAACACACTTGTCAACACCGAACTGCAAATCTCAAATTCTTATTTCCAGTTACATACCGCTTATTGCACATAACATGCCAATCTGGAATAGCATAGGAAGTTCCATCATAACTCCTAAACCACTAACAGGGTGAACACTTCATCACATATAGAAACCTTTTATTTGCTTCAATTCATGAGAACAGTAACAACACACAAGTGAGCTCTCACAATCACAATACATGCAATTCCTTAAGTAGTGGTTTGAACCACCATAAACCTTCCGGGATCCGCCTACACCTGACAGGCCATAGCACTTGAATGCTTCCAAATGAAATCTATTACAACGGCCGACGAGCCCCACACACATCTTCACAAACCATACACGTACTCAATCATACCGAAGGAACTGATCACTGTCATACATGCGCTGTTCCATCATTGCTAACCACTCCATCTTCTTTTAATCATCTTTAATTGCCTCAGGATAATAGTAACTTCTTTCAACTCATAGCAACTCAACCCTCACTCCTCCTGAGTGACCTAGAATCACGAGACCATGCTACCTAAATTCCACAACTCGTCTCACAACCTCCTGATAATCTTTCTACAACCTGGAGTCTATTTCTCCCACTCCTCTGATACTATCCAGCGTGCTGAAATAACATAGAACCCTCCAACCATCTTCCTTCCTCTTAGAGACTATACTGCAGAAGCTCGCTCCTTAATTATACTGTTCCTTGAAACCCTTAAACACCGCATTCTTTAACTTTCGAATTCATCAGGACCACTACTAAGAGTCACCCACTCTGACTGGCCCCGGATACAATCAACCCCAAGGCTCTTCTAGCACATGAATATGCTCTCAATCAAGCACGTGACTAAGTCACTTCCCTTACAACTTGCCTATGCCTTAAGTACAAATTCTAAATTTTCCAAAGCCTAGCCCTTGTCTAATAGGCCCAACTTCGCACATTTTTATCACATGCCATGCTCAATTACCGCTTCACTCCTTTCTCTTAGTTGTAAAATCTTGACGATACGCCGACAAATCCGCAATCCCATGAGAGCACAATCCTACGACCCAATTGCAGGTGGTGGGACTCCCCCACTTAGCCCGAAGCTACTTCTTGCACCGCTCTAGACCCTGCTGAGATCCTTTCTCCTTTGTTGACATAACCTTGTTCCACCAATCCATCCATTTCTTCCGAATAGTCCTGTTAGCCCCCCTTAAATATTTGAATTTTCTAACACCATTCACACATTCTACCTCCTACCGACTAGCCACTAGGACTCCGCACAGAACTTACCAACCCTACAAGCGCTAACCTACTCATAGAAGGCAACCCACCCAAGGAAACTAGCCAACTGACGCCTACCATTACGCTATGCTTCGCTCTTTCTACAATACCAAGACCCCCATCCTGAGCATGTACCCATTTACCAACCTTACCAATCCGTCCGCTCCTCCTGGACATCTACTAACTGCACTACTACATCTTCTGATTCACCGTTATGCTGCCGCACTCCCACTTGGTCCAACTTATTCCCTCAAGTGTTACCTGACTTCCTCTCCTTACACCTGATCTTTTAGAATTGGCACCACCGCCCATCACTTCCCACATATCTTCCTCCGTCGAATGGTGCCCACTTGCTGCCTCAATTCAATACCATTCTCCGTAGCTGTTAAACCGATCGATCCCCACAACTTTAAATCTTTACGAAGATCATCTTCCTCGAGCCGCCTTCATTAAAAGTAATTGTTCAATTCTAAACCACTACACACCACGATCTCCGACAACCGCTTCCTCAACACCGCTTCACATCACTCTAACCCCATGCGACCTAAGAGCTATAACACCGGCGAATTTAACATATTATATTTGATCAAACGGCGATATCACACCACAGGTGAATATTCCACCTTTCCCAATGACACCCATCCTCGATACTTTATCAACCCAAACCGGACCATTCATAATCCAGATGCCTTTTCTCTAGCGGAACTAAAAATATTGAAATCTCGAAACTATACTCTAAGAAGACCTCCCTTCAAACCGTTCATCACCCCAATACATGGGCAAAAATTCTACTGCCATATCAACATCGCGCGATAACCAATCGAAACATCCTCACTATCCGAGCATAGCCTCAAGGCTCTCAGAAACACAACTACTGAGCTGAAATAACATCATATTCTTCTGTAGGGCGATAACAACAGTCCATTATACTATGCATGAAGAACATCATGCACCGCATCTGTAGCCCCATTACAATTCCTCAAACTCTCGATTATAGGAAGCGCTTCGCGACATATAAGATTGAGTAGGAAGAAACATAGGCATAAGCCTTAAAGGAATCAAGTCGCACGATGAGGAATCAAGAAGGGAAGTACTCCTAACAGCCATGTAGCCTCCCGAAGATAAGTACAGACGTCTTCGTACCAATCTGCAGGACACTACTAGACTTTCTCATGACTCGTGAAACCTACAAGAACCTAAAGCTCTGATACCAAGTTGTCACGACCCAAAACCTATGGGTTGTGATGGCGCCGGACACCACTGTCAGGCAAGCCAACCCCTTAATCAGTTGAAATACCTTCCTCTTTAACAATTTCGAAATCGTTACCTTTATTGCTTGTCATAATTAAGCACGATAAGAAATCTTATTAATTCAATAAAACAAGACTCAAAACATCCCCGAACCCGGTGACACAAGTACATGAGCAGTTTCTAAGAATTTATACAATTATACAACTCTTGTCCGAGAAATAAATGGGACAAAGGCAATAGATATAAAATGTAAGTACACAGAAGGGAGACTCTGGAAGCTGTGGAAGGCCTCTGGATGAATGCAGCACGTGTAAGTCTCCAAATCAATCACTGTACTATAAAGGTACCTGTTCAACAAAATGCACGGAAAGTGTAGTATGAGCACATATACATATATGTACCCAGTGAGTATCCCATCTAATCTCGAAGAAGTAGTGATGAGAGGTCGACTCGATACTCACTAAGGTCCAACCGTAATAAAGTAAGCAGGATGTAAGGAAAACTATAGGCAAGTAAACTAATAATCTAGTAAATCAATATCCGGCATCAAGTAACAACCTCAAATCAAACAAGTTGGAGTCCGCCATGGCGTACGACCTGCTCCCATATGGTAAGTCTCAATCTCGTCGTGGCGTACGGCCCTATCCCACCCTTGTAGTCTCAATCTCGCCGTGGCGTACGGCCCGATCCCACCCTTGTAGTCTCAATATCGTCGTGGTATGCGGCCTGATCCCACCCTTGTAGTCTCAATCTCGTCGTGGCGTACGGCCCGATCCCACCCTTGTATTCTCAATTTCGCCGTGGCGTACGGCCCAATCCCACCCTTGTAGTCTCAATCTCGTCGTGGCGTACGGCCCGATACCATAATATAATCAATCATCACTCTGCCATGGCGTACGACCCGGTCCCATAATATAATCAATCATCACTCTACTGTGGCGTACGTCCCGATCCCATAATATAATCAATCATCACTCAAATCAAGCCAAGTATCACAAAAACAATACCAACCACACAAGTATACAAGTCATATCTATGCTACAACAGGGGAAAACAATGAGCATGATGTGTCCTAACTACCCGGACGAAGCAGTAATAGCCACTACGTACGGACTCTCGTCACTCCGTGCGTACGTATCCCCCAAACAAGATCACATAGCAAACATGATTACCTAGAGGGACAATTTCCCTCTTACGAGGTTAGAAAAGAGACTCACCTTGCTCCGAAGATTCATCACCGGCCTCTACGACGACTAAAAATGGATGTGCACGCTCCCAAACTATCCTAATAACGATAATTCAATGAAAATATACTCAATAGATCATAACCAATTAAAATTACAAAGTTCCCCAGCCCGGCTCAATGAAATGACCAACATGCCCTCGGGCCCACGTGCCCGGACCTCAAAATTTCTTGAAGAAAATTTCTGCCCGAAGCTTTACTAATTTAATTACACATTTTACTCAATTATTCATGCTTAATTCGTGGCTAAAATCCAAATTTCCAAATTTTAGGTTTTCTTCAAAATACTAATTTTCCACAAATTTTCCCTAATTTTCATGTTCTAATCCATGATATAATCTTGTATTTAACTTGGAATTAAGTAGAATGATCTTACCTCTGAAGCTTGGTTGAAATCTTCCTTGAAATGCTCTCAAAATCCGTCCATGGCATATGTAAAATGAGAGAGAAATGCCAAAATCCCATTTTAATCAACACTGCCCAGCACAGGCCTTCTCTGCGATCGCAGGAGAGACTTTGCGATCGCACAGGCCACCCAAGATCCTCCTCCGCGATCGCACCAACAGACCTGCGGTCGCACAGTTCATCTCCAGCACCCTCACTCGCTCTCTTCTGCGAACGCAGTAGCAGGCCTGCAATCGCACTGCTCTACCTAGACCTTCTCCGCGATTGCACACAAGGGACCGCGATCGCATAAGCCAAACTCTCCCCCTTCACCTTTATTCTTCGCGATCGCACAGCTGAGGTTGCGATCGCATAGAACACCAGCAGCACCAGAAACCAGCAACAACAAATTAATTCTGAAATGCCTTGATACCACCCCGAAACACACCCGAAGCCCCCGGGACCCCGTCCAAACATACGACTCAGTCCCATAACATCCCACGAACTTGCTCGAGGCCTCAAATCACATCAAAAAATGCTGAAAACACGAATCGCGCAAGAATTCAACTTTATAAACTTTGAAATTTTCTAACTTCCACATTTGATGCCGAAACCTATCAAACCACGTCCGATTGACTTCAAATTTTGCAGACAAGTCTTATTCGACATTACGGACCTTCTCTAACTTCCGGAATCGCATTCCGACCCCGATATCGAAATTTCCATTTCCGGTCGAATTCTTCAAAAATCTTCAGTTTTCTATCTTTAGCCAAATGACCTTAAATTGACTTCCGGATATCCGAATTCACTTCTGATCGCGCTCCCAACTCCAGAATCACCATACGGAGCTATTCCCAGATTCGGAATCCCAAACGAACCTCAATATCATTGAAATGTACTTCAAGTCAAACTTAGGAAATTTCCTTAAAATACTGACTTCCACAATATACACCGAAACACTCCCGGGTTATCCAAATCCTGTTTCGTACATATGCCCAAGTCCGAAATCACCATACGAACCTGCTGGAACCTTCGGATCCTGATTCCGAGGTCGTTTACTCAAAATCCCAGTCTTACTCAATTTTTTCAACTTAAGACTTCTGAAATGAGAATTTTCCTTTAAATTCAACTCTGAACTTTCTGAATTTCAATTCCGACCATACGCACAAGTCAATATGCCTGAAATGATGTTGTTCGTGACTCCCAACTGCTGAACGACGTGCTGGATCTCAGAACGACCGGTCGGGTCGTTACATTCTCCCCCACTTAAACAGATGTTCGTCCTCGAACGTGCTAGGAATTGCCCTAGAATTACCTGGAATCACTATTTAACACCTCGTGCACCTGCCCGTGCTACCACGACCCAGTTGAGCACATAAGCTTGATCAAAACTGAAGATATCCTCCTCTTATCCATAAAATACGTTCAAAACTCGGTTCCAACACCCGAAATTCTTTGCCATGCCTGATTTTAATATTTGAACACCGCATTAACTACCACACGAGGCACCAGAACATCACTGCGTGCATTTACTGAATCCGCACCACACACTGCATGGTCCATCATTTGACCACAATAACGCTCCCTGAACCTTAATAGCCAGAATTTTGCGAATTTGATACTCTCAAAGCACCTTATAAGATACACACATACATCCTGCTATAATGCTGACCCTACCACCACAACGGAGGAAATGTGTAGAAATCCCTAACCAACTGCAAAGTTAACTAAACATTGAATTCCTTCCTCCTGAGTAAGATCATCATCTCACTACAACCAATGATGGTGATTGTACTGTAATATACTTGCATAGTATTATCACACCGATCCCAGATTTAAAATTTCCGTCTCACCCAGTATGAACTGCTCAGACAACCAATCACCCCAAACACGGCCATTAGCCTCACACGATACCACAAAGCGCTAATAGGCCACCATTCGAACACGACACATAAGGAAATGACTCCGGAAGGGACTACTCAACTCACGCAACTAATATGAACTTTCCTCAGAAAATTATGAAGTAAAACACAAGAATAATCATTATAGGAGTCTTGCTCAACATCACATTGTTGCGGCGCGCAACTTGATCCCAATAACATACCTGTGGCGGCGTGCCACCCGATCCCATCATAGAGTTTACATAAAGAAATATATACACAGAGCTGAATTGCTCACTATTACAAATTACTGAATATCGGTCACAAGCACGCTAAGCGCATAATAGCATTCTGGGGAGACTGATAGAGCCATATGCTACAAAAACTCCAGCACAACTGAGGTGTGATATAATCTGAATCTCAAGAGCCATTTTGCTCACTTAACCTCATCACTACGCGGAACCTCAACACATAAGAACTTATCAAGCCGTTTCATAACTCACACGGCACAATCACAATGAATTTGACGAAGACGGAACAACACTTGATATCCCAATACCCCTCCTTGAGGAGTGCCATACTGAAATGAACACCTCTGAATCGCATGAATACCAAAACCTTATTTAAATCCATTCATTCACTGCAAGCTGATTCTGATCACACTGAACTAGGCTGATAGCCTTATCTGGGTTCATAATACCCCAGTTCCCTCATAATACACAAGAACAACCATCATAGCCGGGGAAAAACACCCCAAAATCCGCAACTAACTGGATTGAACGCCTTCAAGGCATATATTCTCAAATAAGCAATATTATACATCCTTATACGTAGCCTAAATCTGCAACCAATCATGTAACTACAAGTCACGCTTACACAATCTTCCCGTGGTCACACTCCCACAGCCTTTCCGCACAAGGCAACAAGTATGCACATCCATACCACCGATCATCCTAAGGTTGTAAAACAATTCAAGGACCCGTAACCAGGATACAAAGCCTCGTTCACCAAACACCAAACTCAGATGACACTAAAGACAATTTAAGTTTATTCTAGACATTCAAATACCTTGTTCTTGCTCCTCTGAGCTCGTAACACACTTGTCAACACCGAACTGCAAATCTCAAATTCTTATTTCCAGTTACATACCGCTTATTGCACATAACATGCCAATCTGGAATAGCATAAGAAGTTCCATCATAACTCCTGAACCACTAACAGGGTGAACACTTCATCACATATAGACACTTTTATTTGCTTCAATTCATGAGAACCATAACAACACACAAGTGAGCTCTCACAATCACAATACATGTAATTCCTTAAGTAGTGGTCTGAACCACCATAAACCTTCCGGGATCCGCCTACACCTGACAGGCCATAGCACTTGAATGCTTTCAAATGAAATCTATTACCACGGCCGACGGACCCCACACACATCTGCACAACCCAAACACGTACTCAATCATACCGAAGGAACTGATCACTGTCGTACATGCGCCTTTCCATCATGGCTAACCACTCCATCTTCTTTTAATCATCTTTAATTGCCTCAGGATAATAGTAACTTCTTTCAACTCATAGCAACTCAACCCTCACTCCTCCTGAGTGACCTAGAATCACGAGACCATGCTACCTAAATTCCACAACTCGTCTCACAACCTCCTGATAATCTTTCTACAACCTGGAGTCTATTTCTCCCACTCCTCCGATACTATCCAGCATGCTGAAATAACATAGAACCCTCCAACTATCTTCCTTCCTCTTAGAGACTATATTGCAGAAGCTCGCTCCTTAATTATATTGTTGCTTGAAACCCTTAAACACCGCATTCTCTAACTTTCGAATTCATCAGGACCACTACTGAGTGTCACCCACTCTGACTGGCCCCGGATACAATCAACCCCAAGGCTCTTCTAGCACATGAATATGCTCTCAATGAAGCACGTGACTAAGTCACTTCCCTTACAACTTACCTATGCCTTAAGCACAAATTCCAAATTTTCCAAAGCCTAGCCCTGGTCCAATAGGCCCAACTTCGCACATTTTTATCACATGTCATGCTCAATTACCGTCTCACTCCTTTATCTTAGTTGTAACATCTTGTCGATACGCCGACAAATCCGCAATCCCATGAGAGCACAATCCTACGACCCAACTGCAGGTGGTGGAACTCCCCCACTTAGCCCGAAGCTACTTCTTGCACCGCCCTAGACCCTGTTGAGATCCTTTCTCCTTTATTGACATGACCTTGTTCCACCAAACCATCCAATTCTTCCGAATTCTCCGGTTAGCCCCCCTTAAATATTTGAATTTTCTAACACCATTCACACATTCTATCTCCTACCGACTAGCCACTAGGACTCCGCACAGAACTTACCAACCTTACAAGTGCTAACCTACTCATAGAAGGCAACCTACCCGAGGAAACTAGCCAACTGACGCCTACCATTACGCTATGCTTCGCTCTTTCTACAATACTAAGACCCCCATCCTAAGCATGTACCCATTTACCAACCTTACCAATCAGTCTGCTCCTCCTAGATATCTACTAACTGCACTACTACATCTTCTGATTCACCGTTATGCTACTGCTCTCCCACTTGGTCCAACTTATTCCCTCAAGCGTTACCTGACTTCCTCTCCTTACACCTGATCTTTTAGAATTGGCACCACCGCCCAGCACTTCCCACATATCTTCCTCCGTCGAATGGTGCCCACTTGCTGCCTAAATTCAATACCATTCTCCGTAGCTCTTAAACCGATCGATCCCCACAACTTTAAATCTTAACAAAGATCAACTTCCTCGAGCTGCCTTCATTAAAAGTAATTGTTCAATTCTGAACCACTACACACCACGATCTCTGACAACCGCTTCCTCAACACCGCTTCACAGCACTCTAACCCCATGTGACCTAAGAGCTATAACACCGGCGAATTTAAGATATTATATTTGATCAAACGGCGATATCACACCACAGGTGAGTATTCCACCTTTCCCAATGACACCCAGCCTCGATACTTTATCAACCCAAACCGGACCATTCATAATCTAAATGCCTTTTCTCTAGCGGAACTAAAAATACTGAAATCTCGAAACCCTACTGTGAGAAGACCTCCCTTCAAACCATTCATCACCCCAATACATGGGCAAACGTTCTACCGCCATATCAACATCGCGCAATAACCAATCGAAACATCCTCACTATCCGAGCATAGCCTCAAGGCTCTAAAAACACAGCTACTAAGCTGAAATAACATCATATTCTTCTGCAGGGCGATAACAACAGTCTATTCGACTATGCATGAAGAACATCACGCACCGCATTTGTAGCCCCATTACAATTCCTCAAACTCTCGATTATAGGAAGCGCTTCGCGACGTATAAGATTAAGTAGGAAGAAACATAGGCATAAGCCTTAAAGGAATCAAGTCGCACGATGAGGAATCAAGAAGGGAAGTACTCCTAACAGCCTTGTAGCCTCCCGAAGATAAGTACAGATGTCTCCGTACCGATCCGCAAGAATTTACTAGACTTGCTCATGACTCGTGAAACCTACGGGAACCTAGAGCTCTAATGCCACGTTGTCACGACCCAATACCTATGGGTTGGGTTGGCGTCGTACACCACTGTCAGGCAAGCCAACCCCTTAATCAGTTGAAATACCTTCATGTTTAACAAATTGGGAATCGTTACCTTTATTTCTTTTAGTAATCAAATAAATAAACCTTTGTAAATTAAGAACGATAAGAAATCCAATTAATTCAATAAAACAAGACTCAACACATCCCCAGAACCCGGTGACACAAGTACATGAGCAGTTTCTAAGAATTTATACAATTATACAACTCTTGTCCGAGAAATAAATGGGACAAAGGCAATAGATATAAAATGTAAGTACACAGAAGGGAGACTCCGGCAGCTGTGGAACGCCTCTGGATGAATGCAGCCCGTGTAAGTCTCCAAATCAATCATTGTACTATAAAGGTACCTGTGTAACAAAATGCATAGAAAGTGTAGTATGAGCACATATACATATATGTACCCGGTGAGTATCCCGTCTAATCTCGAAGAAGTAGTGACTAGAGGTCGACTCGATACTCACTAAGGTCCAACCGTAATAAAGTAAGTAGGATTTAAGGAAAATTGTAGGCAAGTAAACAAATAATCAAGTACATCAATATCCGGCATCAAGTAACAATCTCAAATCAAACAAGTTGGTGTCCGTCATGGCGTACGGCCCGCTCTCATATGGTAAATCTAAATCTCGTCGTGGCGTACGGCCCGATCCCACCCTTGTAGTCTCAATCGCGTCGTGGCGTACGGCCTGATCCCACTCTTGTAGTCTCAATCTCGCTGTGGCGTACGGCCCGATACCACCCTTGTAGTCTCAATCTCGTCGTGGCGTACGGACCGATCCCATAATATAATCAATCATCACTATGTCGTGGTGTACGGCCCAATCCCATAATATAATCAATCATCACTCTGTCGTGGCGTACGGCCCGATCCCACAATATAATCAATCATCACTCTGCTGTGGCGTACGGCCCATTCCCATAATATAATCAATCACCACTCTGCCGTGGTGTACGGCCCGATTCCATAATATAATCAATCATCACTTTGTCGTGGCGTACGGCCCGATCCCATAATATAATCAATCATCACTCTAATCAAGCCAAGTATCACAACGTTCAAAGACAACAATACCAATCACACAAGTATACAAGTCATATCTATGCTACAACAGGGGAAAACAATGAGCATGTTGTGTCCTAACTACCCGGACGAAGCAGTAATAGCCACTATGTACGGACTCTCGTCACTCGGTGCGTACATAGCCCCCAAACAAGATCACATAGCAAACATGGTTACCTAGAGGGACAATTTCCGTCTTACGAGGTTAGAAAGGAGACTCACCTCGCTCCAAAGATTCACCACCGGCCTCCAAGCCTCTACGACGACTAAAAATGGATGTGCACGCTCCCAAACTATCCAAATAACGATAATTCAATGAAAATATACTCAATAGATCATAACCAATTCAAATTACAAAGTTCCCCAGCCCAGCTCAATGAAATGACCAAAATTCCCTCGGGCCCACGTGCCTGGACCTCGAAATTTCTTGAAGAAAATTTCTACCCGAAGCTTTACTACTTCAATTACACATTTTACTCAATTATTCATGCTTAATTCGTGGCTAAAATCCAAATTTCCAAATTCTAGGTTTTCTTCAAAATACTAATTTTCCACAAATTTTCCCTAATATTCATGTTCTAATCCATGATATAATATTGTATTTAACTTGGAATTAAGTAGAATGATCTTACCTCTGAAGCTTGGTTGAAAGCTTCCTTGAAATGCTCTCAAAATCCGTCCATGGCATATGTAAAATGAAAGAGAAATGCCAAAATCCCGTTTTAATCAACACTGCCCAGCATATGCCTTCTCTGCGATCGCAGGAGAGCCTTTGCGATCGCAGGAGAGCCTTTGCGATCGCACAGTCCACCCAGGACCCTCCTCAGCGATCGCACCAACAGACTTGCGGTCGCACAGGTCATCTCCAGCACCCTCACTCTCTCTCTTCTGCGAACACAATAGCAGGCCTGCGATCGCACTGCTCTGCCTAGACCTTCTCCGCGATCGCACACAAGGGACCGCGATCGCATTAGCCAAACTTGCCCCCTTCACCTTTCTTCTTCGCGATCGCACAGCTGAGGCTGTGATCACATAGAACACCAGCAGCACCAGAAACCAAGAACAGCAAATTCATTCTGAAATGCCCCGATACCACCCTGAAACACATCTGAGGCCCCCGTCCAAACACACAACTCAATCCCATAACATCCCATGAACTTGCTCGAGGCCTCAAATCACATCAAACAACGCCGAAAACACGAATCGCCCAAGAATTCAACTTTATAAACTTTGAAATTTTCTAACTTCCACATTTGATGCTGAAACCTACCAAACCACGTCTGATTTGACCTCAAATTTTGCAGGCAAGTCATATTCGACATTACGGACCTGATCCAACTTCCGGAATCGCATTCCGACCCCGATATCAAAATTTCCATTTCCGGTCGAATTTTTCAAAAACTTTCAGTTTTCTATCTTTAGCCAAATGACCTTAAATTGACTTCCGAATATCCGAATTCACTTCCGATCGCGCTCCCAACTCCAGAATCGCCATACGGAGCTATTCCCAGACTCAGAATCCCAAACGGACCTCAATATCATTGAAATGTACTTCAAATCAAACTTAGGAAATTTCCTTAAAATACTGAATTCCACAATATACACCGAAATTCTCTCGGGTTATCCAAATCTCGTTCCAGGCATACGCCCAAGTCTGAAATCACCATACGAACCTACTGGAACCTTCGGATCCTGATTTCGAGGTCGTTTACTCAAAATCCCAGTCTTACTCAATTTCTTCAACTTAAGACTTCTAAAATGAGAATGTTTCTTTAAATTCAACTCCGATCTTCCTGAATTTCAATTCTGACCATACGCACAAGTCAATATGCCTTAAATGAAGCTGTTCGTGACTCCCAACTTCTAAACGGCGGGCTGGATCTCAAAACGACCGGTCAGGTCGTTACATCTTGATTCTGCGAATTTTAAGTATTTACACTCAAATTTCCTGGGTTAATTTCCTATTGGGTTTGCTTGGTTTTGATATTTGTTGACTGCTGCTGGATTCTTCTTCTTTTGCTGACTGTTGTCTATACTTGACCTTTATTTGGTCAAGTTTTTACCATTCTTCTCTTCAAAAGGTATGTAACAGCCCACTTTAATGAATTTTCAGATCAAAAGATGTGTTTCATTGTTTTGCAAATTTGTATCTGTAGTCGAAGTTCCTTTATTCTTATTCACATAAAAAAATCTAAATGTTGAATTGATTCTGTGGTTTGTTCTGTATTGTTTGATTCTTGTTGATATTAGACTATGAACTTTTAAATTTTATGTTGTTAGTATCTATGAAAAGGAGTTGAAATATGTTCTGTTGGAATTTCTTTAAGAATCTTCAATTTCAGAGCTTAAGTATAGAATTTTTGGTGTTTTAGCATTGCTGGACAATGAACCTGACATTCTCTATGGTCAGGTTCTTTCCATAAGAATGCAAAAACATGCTTTTGTTTGTGTTCTTTATTCACTGAAGAGACCCAATAAGCAAAGTCTCTATATAGTTTAGAATTATGTTAGTATTAGCACTAGGGTAGATGAGTTTGATTTCTTAATAATCAAACTCACCCCATGGCAGTGCATAAACTTTAGTATGGTTGGCTGCAGTTTACCCTTTCAAAAGGGGTATAAAGCATGTAGCTAAGAAGGGCATTAGAGTGAGGAATCTGAACCTTTAAATGGCCGGATTCATCCTCTAAAATGCCTAAATAATCAAAGTTTCTACATAGTTTAGCACAACAATTCTGCTTGCAAAACCTCTTGTACTTTTTCTTCAGAACTTGATTCACTTTTGCACTTGTGCGTCACTTCTTTCAGCAGTAATACATTGATTATTTATAGAGTCCGTTTGTTGAGTCCATGATTCAATTCTGATCCAACTCTTCCTTGGTAAACGAGTTTGATTGTGACTCAACTTCCTTCCTCTATTTCTGTCCTAGCTGAAAGCAACTTCTATCTTCTCTTATCAATTTGCAACCTTTTTGTATTAGGAGACATTCTCTTAGTTCTTTGATACTTAGCAATCACTGATATCTCCTAGACTTCTACGATTTGTGATCCAACTGCTTCATTCAGAAGTGTATGCTATGATGGACCTGGTTCAACTGGACGCCTTTTGTCAATCTTCAAAGCCCATTCAGTGATATGGGCCAACAATGGGGTTACGAATTATCGGCATATTAGTAAGTTATTACAGCTAAGGGGAAAGGAGTAAAATGGTAATTGCCCATGGGATTTGATAAATGTGTGCAAAGGTTGGCCTTATTAAATCAGGTTTAGGCTTCGGAAGGATTCAAGAATATATGCTCAGTACCGAGGTAATTTACAAGGGAAGGGATTTAGTCGGGTTCTTTATCAAGATGGGTGTTCAGGTGCCAGCGAAGCCATAAAGTTTCTATTCGGGGCCAAGTTAGAGTGGGTGACTCTCAATAGTGGTCCTAATGAATCCGAAAGTTAAAAATACGGTGCTTAAGGGTTTCATGTCCGCAGTGTGGCTAAGGATCGGGCCTTGCAAAAGATTGTGATAGGAGTACTAGAATGTTCCATGATGTTTTGGGCTTGCAGTATAGTATTGGAGAAATGAGAGGAATAAACTCCAGGTTTGGAGAAAGATTATTAGGATGGGTATATCAGTTGTAGATGTGAATACGCACAAGGAGGGTATGAGACAGTTTGTGGGAATCGAGATAACATGGTCTCGTGAACCAAGGCCACTCAGGATGAGTGAGGATTGAGTTCGTTATGTGTTGAATGACGTTAATAATGTTAATATTAGCACTAAGGTAGATGAATTTGACTCTTTAATAGTCAAATTCGTCCCATAGCAGTGCATAAGCAGTTATTTTACTTGCTGAAATCACCCTTTACGGGTATAAAGTAGATAATCAAAGGCTTCTTGGAGGAAAAAGTTGAATCCCTAATATGATCAGATTTATTCTCTAAAAAATATGCCTAAATAATAAAAGTTCAAGAATAAGCATGGATTGATGGTCCAAGGTATAACAACGGCAGTCTGGTGTGAGTTTGATCCTTTCATGATCATATTCATGCCAAACGAATACATAAACGACTATGTCTTTGAACAGACAAATGCAAGCATCAGCGGAATTGGAATTAACCTGTTCATGGTCGGTTTGGTTTCGATGAATGCATAACACCTGATGAGTTAGGGTGTTCTACATATTACAAAAGAAAAGCTTAAACAGAGGCCTCAAGGAAGCTTCAAGTCAGTAGATTAGCTAGAATTTTTTAATTTTTGTTTCATTCATTTGAAAATTGTAATAGCAGCAGTTAAGTTACAATCCCCCTTGTATTGATTTGTTGATTCTCATTGTAATGTAATTTAAGACTGGACACTACTAAGTTAATATTCAGATGAAATTTTATCCTACTGATCTGAAACTCTTGGAAATGGGCTAGTTTTTGTTGAACTGGCCCATCAGGGCTCGAATCAATCTGGACCCCAGGCTATTGGGCTTGAAGGGGTCTAAAAGCCCATAAGTCTTAAGGTTATACTTTCATTTAGTAATTATAGTAATGGGGACTGTTAGTACATGATCAGAATAAAATAAAATTACTTTGTATAATCTCAGTGAAAAGATGAGTTCGTCTAAGACTCCATTTTTTTTTTGGATTCTTATGATTTACCAGATTTGCTTCTTTTCATCTCTGATGAGTTTCAAAAGATACAATTATAAATCTGCTAGTCAATAATGTTTCGTGTAAACCTGTATCCAAATCAGGCTCCTTGTAAATATTTACTAAGATTCTGGAAAAAACAATCGTTCCAGATTCAGTGACTTTCAAAATATACAAATAGGAATTTGTGGCCCCAACATGTTCGATTCATTTCGTATCCTTAAACTTTCTGAATTTACAACAACAACAGATATATAAATGCTATCGAACAAGACTCAATGCATGTGAAATTAAATAACAAGAATTCAGGCCATTTGAAATTGATAAAACTATTCAAGCAATGACCTATTATAGTTGAATGTGTCAATTTGACTTTTCTTTGAATATGTGACCTGTGAATTAGTAATTTTAGAGCCTTCCATGTTAGCATGTTTTAATTATGTCACAAAGCTTCACTCTTCTTGCAAAAAATATACTAAAACTAGGATTTGGCCAAAGGGTTAATTCAATTATGGAGCTAAAATGTGGCCATAGCCCAAATACTTGCCTTTAAGATAATGAATCCAATTTTAGATGATTTTATCCCATAGGCTAAGGATACTCCCTTTAGATTAAAATTAAAAAACCTAGTGGAAAAATCAAATATTATTCCAAAACTACCATAATCCACACTCGAGAGTGGAAACTCATGCCCCCGACCCTCAACTTCAAACATTAATAAAATGTACATAGCAACCACGGGTGCATTTCATGTGACGTGTTTGCCGTGTGCTCAAAAACAACAAGTGCACGCCATCGTGACTTGTCCGAGATAAATCCATAAACGCCCTAACTGATCTTAAAAACTAAAACGCTCCTTCAAAAAATAGAAAAACGTAAGGAATAATCGAACGTTGCTTCAAATAGGCACTATAAACTGTCATGACCAATAGTCTTGACTACTTAATCTACACTTGGGCGCGACAACTCATGTCCCCATCTTAAACTTCAAATCATAATAAAATTACGTGTTGTAATTATGGGTGCATTTCATGTGGCGTAATTGTAACACGTCCAAAAGCATAACAAGTGCACGTTTCCCGTGACTTGTTTTCAAGATAAATCCATAAATGTCAAAAGCGGCTAAAATTTTAAAAAAAAGGCTAAATGCACAATGGGTTAAAACACGTAAGTAATCAGATAATTTAGGCCAGATGATAATAGTTAAGCGACCGTGCTAGAACCACGGAACTCGGGAATGCCTAACACCTTCTCCCGGGTTAACAGAATTCCTTACTCGGATTTCTGGTCGCAGACAAATCAAAACAGAGTCAAATTTTCCTCGGTTTGGGATTTTCAAAACAAAAACGGTGTCCCAGAGCATCATAAAAAATCTGGGTGGCGACTCTGAAATAATAATAAATCCCAAAACTAAATAATGTCACTTTAATTGGAAAAACTCCCTTATTACCCTTCATTAATCACGGGGGTAGTGAAAAAAGAGGTTTGACAGCGATGACTCCTAATCCTAATCGTTGCTCATAACAACCCAATACCGGTAAATAACCTCTTATCAAACAAAACCTCGCTTAAACACCTTCATATGGTGCCGATGATGAAAGAAACACGTAGAAACCAGCAACCATTCGTCCGATCAGCATCAATACCATCCAGAGCCATAACTTGTGCAACTCATGCACTCAATAACAACATCCTAAGAGCTCAATTCATAAAATAGAGAAGACTCACACGAGAGGACTATACTGCCATTACCACATCATGCTAAAAGCCTGATACACATCGTGAAACCATATCATACAAATCCGACACCAAGGATCATACCTCTACCTAACTAAGCTGCAAAGCATGATCCCATCCAACAGCTGGACCACATGACATACTCCAAGCCACCTTGCTCAAAATCAATAATTATCCGAAATTCGACATCAATTACTCAAAATGCATTGCCATAACCACGGAGAAATCGGACGATACTGCAACACCCAATTACTTACCTTACTCAAATCTCGCTATAAAGCCTCGACAGAACTACACCCTATGAACACATATAACCAACGATCACAACTCCTCGAAACACCGAAAGGTAACTCATAGATCACTCCAAAACACGAATAAGCTCAGTGACAATCAAATGGTACATCCCTCAATAATATTAATTTGGGGTCAACAATTCCGACTCAGTGTAGAAAACACACCCATACTGGCCTACCAATAATTATATTCTAAATCAACTCCGGTCATCCACAACAGGTAGATAACTCTCCAAAGGTTCATAATGACCGAATCATGACATATACTAACACCTGACTAGCTTTGTTCGCATCCTCGTAGTTCACAACTACAAAAATAATTTGTTCATGAAAACTCCCAATCTCAAAATCCATGAGGCGCACCAATTACCATATCTAATCCCAATTCCACCACTCAAATATATAACACGCCCCTAATACTTTATCATTCCACGAAGGATACTCCTATAATTCTTCTGTGCCACCAACAAACTTGAATATCGGCAGTCGATCCAACAAAAGGGCGTCGTAACACCAATGAAACACCCTTACTCAAACACATTGCCTTAAACACATTGTCCTTTATGAATGTATACTCTTATCCAG
>ML294665.1:0-37073 GCA_005239495.1 Nicotiana undulata
GCAAGTGAATGAAGGAGTAGTCAGAATCAAAGCAAGGAGGAAAGACGAAAATCAAAGACAAAGAAGAAATGTAACACATAAATGGAGATTCAGAAACTTACCAGCTCATCTCCGTGTGTTTTGTACAGCAATAGCCATGGACAGGAACAAGCTAGGGCGAGAGAGTGAAGAAACAGGGATAACCAAATAAGTAAGGAAAAAGCTAAATCTAAACAAAAATGAAACAAATGAGCTAAGATGGAGAGACTTACCAGCTTGGAGGCAAAGATCTTGGACTGGCGTGACAACCAGGAGGAAGGAAATAGGGCAAACGAGTGAGAGTAGTAGAAGCTTCTGGAGTGAAGACAAAGGCTGGAGATATAAAATGAAATATGTATGGTGTTATGACAGATACACGGAAATCACGCTTGGGCCATGTTTTATAAGACTTGGGCCCAAGAAATTGGCCCAGATCAGTGGCTATTTACTTGGCTACTCATTAAATGAATTGGGCCTGGGAGTTAATGAAAATGCTATTGGGCCAATCAGAAATGGCTGGTCTGGAAATCGAAGGGGCTACAAATGCAAGAGTAAAAATGGTTGTTTGGGGCTACGAGTGCAAGACATATTGAGCAGTCATATTGGGCTACACAAGAAATTATTTGGACTATTTTTTAGTATTTTAGCTAATTTTAGTAGTTTTTCATTTCGCTATATCACTATTGGGCCTGACAAGCCCAATTTTGATACTAGGTCTTATGTAGTTTCAAAGTTTACNAAATAAATTAAAAAAAAACAAAAAAAAAAAGATTAAGAAGATGAAGTGACACGGTCAGAATGTATCCGGACGGAACAAAGGGCAGATTCAGAGATGTTCAATTATTGATCCACACGTTACACAACCTTCACGCAACAGTTACGGTTACTCATTGTAACGTTACATTAATGCCATAATTAGCCATTAATGTAAAATCATTGAAAAAGGTATACGTTATATTAAGAAATTCCCTATATAAGGGAATGAAATATAACTTGTAAGGGACATTCAAACTACTATTTCTATACACTTTACTTTTCATGCATCTCATTATTTTCCATTTACACATTTTACTCACAATTATCAGTCTTACCTTGGTTATCAGAAACCTGCGTTCTTCTTTAAAATAGCTTTTGGTCAAAGGATCTAATTCTTTAGTTAAACATACACCTCTGAAATGTAGCTGGTGCATTACAAAGATCAAACGACATTCTCCGAAAATCAAAGATGTCATATGGACAAGTAAAGGATGTTTTCTCTCTATCTTCAGGGGCTATTGAGATCTGATTGTACCCCGAACTTCCATCCAAAAAGCAGAAGTGAGACCGCCCAACCAACCTATCCAACATTTGGTCAATGAATGGAAAGGGGAAATGGTCTTTTCGGGTTGTTGTGTTCAGTTTTTGATAATCCATGCAAATTTTCCAACCCGTGATTGTACGAGTCGAGATCAACTCATTATTCTCATTTTGCACGACCATCATTCCTCCCTTATTTGGCACACACTAAACAGGCTTACCCAGTTACTGTTAGATATGGGGAAGATGATACCAACATCTAACCACTTGATTACTTCTTTCTTCACCACCTCTTTCATGTTCGGGTTCAGCCTTCTTTGATGTTCTCTAGAAGATTCGTGCCCCTCTTCCAAGAGAATCGTGTGCATGCAAAAGGCCAGGTTGATACCATTTTTGTCTCCCATGGTCCAAGCAATAGAAGTCTTACATTCCTGTAGGAGTTGTTCTACCTGCACAGCTAGCAAACCAGATGATATAATCATAGGTAAAGTAGAGTTAGGCCCTAAGAAAGCGTACCTGAGGTGAGCTGGAAGCGGTTTTGGGTCCAATTGTGGTGACTCCTCTATTGATGGTTTTGAAGGTGGTGTTGCTCTTTCTTCTAAGCGTAGTGGCTCGAACTAAGGTTCCCTTTTCCAGAACCCCTGACCTTCAAGATCCATGACCCACTCTGCCAACTCTTCACCATCCATATTTCCAAATTCATCAAGCAAGCTTCTAACGGATCTCTAACATTAAGGGTCTCATCCTCCTCTTGTAGTATTACATCCACGACCTCCACTAGTGAACAATTTGCAAATTCACTGGGCCTCCTCATAGATTGTTTAACATTGAATATTATTTCTCTATTATTCAACCTCATTTTTAACTCTCCAGTCTCACAATCGATCAATTCTCTCCCAGTGGCTAAGAACGGACTCCCCAAAATTATTGGTATTTCTTCATCAACTTGACAGTCAAGAATAACAAAGTCAGCAGGAAATACAAACTTCCCCACTTGGACGAGCACATCATCAGGAATTCATGTCAGCCTTTTGACTGTGCGATCATCCAGTTGCAGCAACATTAAGGTCGGTCTAGCTCTGCCAATGCCTAGTTTTGTGTAGATTGCAAAAGGCATCAAGTTGATATTGGCTCCCAAGTCACACAATGCTTTAGTAAAAGCATAACTTCCAATTGTGCATGGGATAGTGAAACTACCGGGATCAGACAATTTTTGAGCCATAGGTCTTGTCACTACCCCGTTGCAACTTTGAGTCAAGGTTACAGTAGACAGGTACGGGAAGTCAATTTTCCGAGACATCAGATCCTTCATCATTTTTGCATAGCCTGGCATTTCCCTCAAAGCATCCATATGCGGAATATTCAATTGCATTTGTCTGAGCATTTCCATGAATTTCCTGTATTGATCATCTTTCTTTTTCTTTGCCAAACTTTGAGGGAATGGTGCAGGAGTTAGCCTCTGCCCACTGCTTGGTGTCGTTTCTTCATTAAGAGAATTTTCCACCACCTGTTTTGGGAGTTGTTCAATTTCCTACTCCTTGCCTTTGTCAACTTATGCATGTTCAATTACAACCTCTGTGAGCTCCGCTGACTCGTCGGTCTCTAATGTCACTGGAGTAATTGGCAGTGCATCTCTCCTAGATTGAGCAACTTCTTGCTCTCTGTCTAAATCTCTTCCATTATTGAGACTCACTGCCATTAGCTGATTTGGGTTCTGCTCGTTTGGATTGATGTTTGTGTCTGCAAGCAACGTTCTGTAAGTCCCCATAAAATTTAACCTAAAAATCCGGAACTTCGTGATGTCGAGGCTAGATTTATGTGTTTAATATTAGAAATTCGAATCTTTTAGATTGAACAGTAGGTTTTTGGAATAAAGGAAAAGATTTTAAAGTGTGTGCATTTATGCGGCCCATTATGCGGCCACATAATCACTATGCGGACCGCATAATGGCTGCATAGTGAATTAGGAAGTTTGCCAATTTTGAGGCCAGATATGCAGTAGATTATGCGGTCGCATAATCATTATGCGGACCGCATACTGACCGCATACTCGCCTCTGAGTTGTTGCAAAGGGTGTTCTACGGTGCACTATGTGACTGAAGAACTTGTATGCGGACCGCATAATGGTCGCATACACGGTCAGTGATTTCAAGTTTTGAAGCTCATTTCTGCGGTCTCTTTGCGGACCGCATGTCTGTTATACGATCGTATATGCGGTCGCATGTCACGACCCGAAATCCCACCCTACAGGCCGTGATTGCGTCTAACGTTGAACCCGCTAGACAAGCCAACGCATACAAGTAATCTAACAGTTACAACTCAATTTTAGCAGAATTTACGAAAAATAATACTCAAACTTTAACAACGGAAGTAGATAAATATCTCAAAATGTTAAGTGAAATATGTAATACAAACGTCTCGTAAAGCCCCAAAACCGGGAGTCACAGCTCACGAACTCTCTAGAGAATACTAAATAAAAGGTCTGAAAGAAGATACGTAATTGTCTTTGAAACTAGAGAAAAGATAAGACAACATATAATCCGAGAAGGGAAGAGACACCAAGGCCCACAAACGCCAGCGGGTATACCTTGATGCTCTGTGTGGACTGAAGGTGACTCCCTCAGCGCTGTCCACTGGGTCCGGGTGCGGGATCTGCACAAAATCAAGAAGTGCATTGTAGCATCAGTACAACCGACCCCATGTACTAAGTAAGTGCCGAGCCTAACCTCGGCTGAAGTAGTGACGAGGCTAGATTTGAAAATAACGACAACTTGTCCTATTCTACAGCAGGTAACAGGGACAAGACAAGGCAAGAAATAAGCAGACAAGTAAGGGATACGGGAGCAGTAAATGGGGGACAAGTGGGATGAAGCAATTAAATTGAAATATAGGAGTAAACAAGAAAGGCTTTGACACAGTTGCTAATGAAATAAATATAAATGCCAGAAATGCAATAATGGCACAGCATCACCCTTCGTGCTTTTACTCTTGTCCTCTATGCAAAATATGATGTAATCAATGTGAATCATGGCACGGCATTAACCTTCATCCTTTCAATCAATATAAATCATGGCACGGCATCACCCTTCGTGCTTTTACTCTCTTCCTCACAATGCAATGTACAATGTAAGGCAGTATAAATCATGGCATGGCATTAACCTTCGTGCTTATAATCAATGTGAAATATTGCACGACATCACCCTTCGTGCTTTACTTTCTCTCTCTCACTATGCAATGTAATCAAATATCATGGCACGGCATCACCCCTCGTGCTTTACACTCTTCCTCACAAAACAATGACAGATATAATGGTAAGGAATACAGCATAGTGGAAATACAGTTCAATATCACCCGGCAAGGGGAAAACATCAATCAATTTCACAACAAGTGCCCGGCAAGGGTCTCAACTATAACCAATCATTTCAAATTTATCCTTAACAGTTGGGTTTTCGATCAAACCAATACACCATAGGTTCACCAACCAAGATTTACAACAATAACGTCTTCCAAGTAGAGACAAGTTCATAATATAATGAACATGGAAGTAATAACAAGATTTTTATCAAAAATAGACTCACGGGCATGCTTGACACACAATGCATAGGTACTCGTCACCTTACCTATGCATTGAACATGATAAACACTTAGCACATAGCATACAATACCTATTCCCTCGCAAAAATTAGGCAAGACACTTACCTCGGGTCCAAACTATAGCAATCAACCTTCTAACACCGCCTTTCCTTTTGAATTCAACTCCGGAACAACAATATCTAGGCATAATTAACTTAAGTATATCAATAATAACTCAATAATACAATCCCATAGCCTAAATACACAATTCCTATCATTCTTCCAAAATTTCCAAAATTCGACCCCAGACCCGCTTGGTCCAAATACGGGGCTCGGACCAAAACTCGATCACCCATACCCCACGAGTTAGAATATATAATTTGTTTTCATTTTATGTTGAATTACTCAAAATTCCCAAAGACCTAACTCTACTTAAAACCCCTAATTTTCTACTTGATTTTAGGAATTTAGGCCTAGATTCTAGTGGTTAGGGACGAAAATGGAAGGGGAATGGAGTTAGGATTGATTACCTCTGAGGATGTAGTGATGGAGCTCTTCAAAAATGGCTAAGGGTCTGTGGAGAAGAAGGAGAGGGTGAAAAATATGAAGAATCCCGTAATGGGTCTGTTTTTGGGTATTAAAAATAGCTGGGAAGAATTACTCTATGCGTTCGCGGCCCCTTGACCGCGTTCGCACAGGGTTGACCTGACCGACCCATGCGTTCGCGAGCCAAGGGCCGCGTTAGCACAGGTCTATCACCCCCCATCCCCCAGGTCGCCAATTAACTTAGTGCGGACGCACCCCCTGCCCGCGTTCGCAGTGCGCCGCCTCACTTACACTTCGCGTTCGCACCTACTGTGGTGCGTTCGCATGGCTTATACCCCATTACCCTCCGCGTTCGCACCTAAGTGGGTGCGTTCGCATAGAAAAAATTACCAAGATCCCCCAGACCCAACTTTACTCTATGCGTTCGCATAGAGTAAATACCTGGACACCAGCAACTTGAAGAAAAACCAGATTTTTACACTTTAACTCACCTCGTTAGCTACCCGAAACTCCCCCGAGCCCTAGGGTATCAAAAACAAAAACACACACAACTCCCAAAATATCCTACGGACTTATTCAAGCATTTAAATCGACAAGATATCATCAAAATCATCGAATTAAGCCTCAAAACTCTTAGAATTTTCTTAAAACTTCATAAAGCTTAATCTTTTTCCAATTTTGATCTGAAACACGTCATTTCAAGTCCGTTTTACACCAAATTTCACAGATAAGTCACATAATATATATTAAACCTGTTCCGGGATCCGGAACCATAATACAGGCCCGGTAATACGGTTTTCACATCAAAGTTCATTTTCAAAAACCTTTATTATTTTTAGAAAACAATTTTCTTTAAAAATTCATTTCTCGGGCTTGGGACCTCGGAATTCAATTCCGGACATACGCCCAAGTCCCATATTTTCTTACGGATCCTCTGGGACCGTCAAATTACGAGTCCAGGTCCGTTTACCAAAAATTTTGACCAAAGCCAACTTTATTCATTTATTTATTATAAAAAATTCAATTTTCATCAAATTTTCACATAGAAACTTCCCGGCTACACGCTCGGGTTGCGCACACATATCGAGGTAAGATTAACGGAGGCTTTCGGAGCCTCAAAACATAGATTTAGCTGAATTTACTTAGGATGACCTTTTGGGTCATCACATCGCATACCTGTGTCGGGGCACCATTTTTGTCATTTTAAAACCTGACCCTATATCATTAAAATACTCCTTCCTGCTCAGTTAGGATCATTTTCTATTACATTTTAGAGTGTGTGTGTGTGTGTGTGTGTGTGTGAGAGAGAGAGAGAGAGAGAGAGAGAGAGAGAGAGAGTTCTAAGGGGAGGAAGCTAACTAACACTCAAAGATCCATCAATTTGTGCTAAATCTTTGAAGGGTATCAAGAAAGATTTCGCATTAAAGGTAAGAATCTAAGCTTAACTCAACAATTTTTGAATATATTCTAAAGATGAGTAACTAGTAAGATAATTCATGGGTTTGGGGTAAATTGTCTTGCATGCATGGGTGGTGAGGGGACCTAGGATCAATACAAGCTAAAAATGGCTAAGGATAGGGAATTGGCTTGTGATGAATTTCCTATTTTTGGTTTAATTTGTCAAATTGCTAAAATAGATAGAGATTGCTAAGAGTTCCGGATAGTTGTAAAGATTAAAAGAAGCTCAATCGAGGTATGTATGGCTAAAACCTCATCTTTCTTGGAAATTGAATCTCCACGGTACTTTCTTAGCATTGGTGTAAGCTATAACCTTGGTTTATGAAGAAAATAACATGTCAAATGTGTTGTGTCGTAAAAACTTATGTGCTATATACATTCGAATGCTTCTATAACTCTATGTGGTTACTTGGTGAAGTACTAATGTAATGGGATATGTGTTGAATTTCTAGAATATGTGATAGCGTCTATATGTTCATGGTCTATGCTTTCTTCTACGTGCATTTTATATCTTGAGATGAAAGATTTGTTTGACGAAATCGATGAGAATGTGAAACATATGGAAAGGATTGGATTTATGAAATGGGGCCGAGTGCCGGATATAAACTAACGATTGTGGCCACTAGCATTGGAAGAATTGAAATATGTGAGTGAAATGAGAAATAAAATGATTGATGAAAGTAGACATGTCTTGAATAATCCGGCCTAGCCGATGGGGCCGTGATCGGACACCATGCCGCACACATGGTGGTACTGTTCTATGAACTGAATTGGAATCGAAATAGGAATTTGTATTATGGACACATGTCTCCATAGGAGACAACCTAGCCGATCTGGTCGTGATCGGACTCCGTATAAAGGTACGGTGGTAGTGTGATTAATAAGATGTTAATGCTAGTGATGACCAAGCTAAATTATAGTGATTCCTCTTGATGACTTAAGTGACTTCTTATTTGATGATTGAGGTGTTGCCTATGTTCTCTTTGATTTAATGATTGACTTTCATTGCATTTTATTTATTATTCTCTTGTCTAAAAAGATGGTGTTTAGTTATACATACCAGTACTATTCGATGGTACTAACGCCCCTTTTTCCGGGGGCGCTACATCTTTGAATGGATGTAGGTGATCCAACAACAGACAATACTGGTCGCAGCTAGCAGTGTTTCTCCCTTCTCAGTAACTTTGGTGAGCCCCTATTCGTTCGGGGGATGTTGATGTAATTCTTTTTATTTTTATGTTTACACGTTAAGGTATAGTCGGGGCCTTGTCGCTGACGTTTGTTATAGTTGTCTTTTGTATCTTTAAAAGGCTCTGTAGGCATTGATGTGGTTCGTATATGGGTTTTGGGTAAAGTCTGTAAGTTGTGTTTATGCTTGGATTTCTATCTCATCAAAATTGTAGTGTATATGTACTTTAGAACTTATCAATGATGTACTTAATGAATCGGTTGAGTAACGCACTCGTTGTTTCCCCCATTGTCTAATTGATGAAATCATGTTTCCCCTTGATCGCAAGTGAGTCGGGTAGATTGTGTCTAGCAGGCTTGCTCGGCCGGTTTCACTCGATTGAGCGCCAGTCGCATCCCTCGGATTTGGGTCGTGACAAACTTGGTATCAGATCCTAAGGTTTTAAAGTGTCCTAGGATGTCTCGGAGCCGTGTCTAGTAGAGCCCTTCTTATCAGTGTGTTGTCGACCACATCTATTATCAAGGGGCTACTTGGACATTTAGGAATAATTCCCTTCTTTGTCGCTCTATATCGTGCGATAGAGCGGAATGCGAGGTTGTTTCCCCTTTTAACTCGTGCATTGTTCTGATTTTCAACTAATGGCACCTAAGAAGAAAGCAAGAGTTAGCTAAGAAGCCAATGTCACCCCAGGAGTGGTTGTTGACCCTTCATTTGATGGTGCGGGAGAGGATAATCCCCCAACTATTTCCCTTCGTGATTTATCTGCACTAGAACAGACCGCACCAGCTCTTGCATCTACCGAGGGTGCAACGATCCATCCCACCGATATTTCGGTTCCACCTCCAACCCCAGCCTTTGGCCCTAGTGTTACTAATGAGGACCTCAGGGGATCCATACAGATGTTGACTCAGATAGTGGCTTCCCAGACCCAAAGATCAAATGTGACACCCAACTCTTCTAGCAGCAAGGGGATTCTGCTGGTTCTAGGGTGAACAGATTTCTTCAGCTAGACCCTCCGGTGTTCACGGGTGAAAATCTCGAGGAGGATCCCCAGGACTTCATTGATGAGATACATAAGACTCTCAGAGTTATGTGAGCAACCGAGACAGAGGGATTGGAGTTGGATGCCTACCGTCTGAAAGGGTGGTATATTCGTGGTTTGAGTTGTGGGAAGATTCTCGTGAGGAGGGGAGTCCTCAGGTGACATGGAGTGAGTTTGCTGATGCCTTCGTGGATCATTTCCTGCCTGCTGAGACAAGGGCAGCCCGTACAACGGAGTTTGAGAATATAAAGAAAGGTAGTAAGAGTGTGTGGGAATACCACATGAAGTTTGCACGACTGTCCAAGTATGCTGTTCACATGTTGCCTACTATGGAGGCCAGGGTTCGCCGGTTTGTTCAAGGACTTAGTTATTTGACTATCAATGAGGCTTCTACAGCTTCCTTGAATTGGGATATGAATTATGGGAAGGTGGTGGCATTTGCTCAGGACACAAAGAACCGTAAATTCAAAAACAGGATGAAGCGAGAGGGTGGAAGCAAGGCCCGATCAGTGGGAAACTTCGGGGAGTCATCTAGTGATAGGAGATCAGCCTTCAGGGGAGGGTCATCAAGGCTGTCCCAGTCTGTTGCATAGTCCTCCGCCAGTGCACCGCCATCAGGGGGCAAACAGCACCATCAGTGGAGTCGTTTCAGGCCCGGTCAAGGCAGCAGGGGACCCCACCAGTAGGGTCGGTCAGGAGGAAGACCCCAGCAGCAGCAAAGGCCCCCATGCCCCAGGTGCGGGAATATGCACTTGGGGATTTTCTATATGGATTTGCCCGTATGTTATGGATGTGGGATGAGGGTCCAAATTCAGAGGCATTGTCGTGTATCTCGCCAGGGTGCGGGTAGGGGCACATCTCAGCCATCTAGTCAAGCCGCTACTACATCCTCAGCACCTTCACCGGCTCGAGGTATTTCAGCACCCGCAAGGCGTGGTGCATCTGGGGGTGGTGCACAGAGTTCAGGAGGACCTAGCCGATTTTATGCTATGAGTGGCCGTCAGAGTGCAGAGGCTTCTCCAAATGTCGTCACAGGTATATTGACTATCCAATATCATGATGTATATGCTCTCATTGATCCTGTATCTTCCTTGTCCTATGTTACTCCTTATGTTGCTATGAGCTTCGGGATAGAACCGAAATAACTTCATGAGTCGTTCTCTGTATCTACTCTGGTTGGCGAATCTTTTATGGACGCACGGGTTTATAGAGATTGTATTTTCACGATGCGTGGTCGTGATACCATGGCCGGTCTCATTGAAATGGGGATCATTGATTTTGATGTAAGAATGGGGATGGATTGGCTTTATTCATGTTTTGCCAAGCTCGATTGCCGAATCAGGACTATGAGGTTTGAATTTCCTAATGAGCCAGTTGTAGAGTGGAAGGGCAATAATGTTGTGCCAAAAGGTAGGTTTATTTCTTACCTTAAGGCCACGAAGATGATCAAGAAGGGTTGTATTTATCATTTGGTCCAAGTTGCGGACACCAATGCCGAAGTGCCTACTCTTGAATCTGTGCCTATTGTAACTGAATTCCTCGATGTCTTTTTGGGTGAACTCCCCGGGATTCCTCTAGACAGGGAGATTGATTTTGGGATTGATGTGATGCAAGACACGCAGCCTATAACCATTCCACCTTACAGAATGGCGCGGCAGAATTGAAAGAGCTAAAGGAACAACTGAAGGATTTGTTAGAAAAGGGTTTCATCCGACCGAGTGTGTCTCCTTGGTGTGCACTGGTCCTCTTTGTAAGAAATAAAGATAGATCACTACGAATGTGTATTGACTATCGGCAACTCAACAAAGTCACAATAAAAAATAAATACACATTGCCAAGGAAAGACGATTTGATTGATCAATTGCAAGGTGCTAAGTTCTTCTCCAAAATTGATTTGCGGTCCGGGTATCATCAATTGAAGATAAGGGAGTAGGATATTCCGAAAACTGCTTTCAGAACCCGGTATGGGCACTTTGAATTTCTGGTAATGTCTTTCAGGCTGACAAATGCCCCGGAAGCTTTCATGGATCTTATGAATTGAGTCCTCAAGACTTTCCTCGACTTCTTTGTGATAGTGTCCATTGACGATATTCTTGTATATTCTCAGAGCCGAGAGGATCACGCTGGCCACCTCAGGGTTGTTCTACAGACTCTTCATCAGCACTAGTTGTATGTGAAGTTCTCAAAATGTGAGTTTTGGCTTGAATCTGTTACATTTCTGGGACATGTCGTCTTCGGAGAAGGAATTAAAGTTTATTCCCAAAAGATTGCAACGGTAAAGGATTGGCCTAGACCTACCACTTCGATAGAGATTCACAGTTTCTTAGGTTTGGCCGAATATTATAGGAGGTTCGTGGAGGGTGTTTCTACTCTTGCTGCTCCTTTGACTAAATTGACACAGAAGGTGGTCAAGTTCCAGTGGTCCAATGCTTGTGAGAAAAGCTTCCAAGAATTGAAGTCAAGATTGACTACGGCGCCGGTATTGACTCTGTCGGAGGGTACGAAAGGGTCTGTGGTATATTGCGATGCTTCAAGGATCGGTCTTGGGTGTGTATTGATGCAGCGTGGTAAGGTTATAGCTTATTCTTCAAGGCAACTTAAGAATCATGAAAAGTATTATCCAACACATTACTTAGAGCTTGCAGTGGTGGTCTTTTCATTAAAGATTTGGCGGAGTTATTTGTATGGGGTCCACGTGGATGTATTCACGGACCACAAGAGCCTTCAGTACATTTTCAAACAGAAGGAGTTGAATCTGAGGTAGAGAAGGTGGCTTCAATTGCTCAAGGACTACGACATCGATATTTTATATCATCCGGGGAAGGCTAATGTAGTGGCAGATGCTCTCAGTCGGAAATCCATGGGTAGTTTGGCTCGCTTGGAGGCTTGTCAAAGGACGTTGGCCCGGGAGGTTCACCAGTTGGCTAGTTTTGGGGTTCGTCTTTCAGACTCTTATGGGGGGGGGGGGGGGGGGGGGGGTAATTGTGCAGAATAGGGCAGAATTGTCGCTTGTGGCAGAAGTCAAGGAAAAGCAATATGATGATCCATTATTAGTACAGCTGAAGGAGGGTATCCAAAGACACAAGACCTCATATTTTTCTCTTAGTATGGATGATGGTACATTACGATACCAAGGGCGACTATGTGTTCCAAATGTGGATGGTCTTCGGGAAAGAATCATGGCAGAAGTTCATACTTCTAGATATTCCGTACATCCAGGTTCTACAAAAATGTATCATGATATCAAAGAGGTCTATTGGTGGAATGATATGAAGAGGAACGTGGCGGACTTTTCTGAAAGGTATCCAAATTATCAACAAGTGAAGGCCGAGCATCAACGTCCTGGTGGAATGGCACAAATCATAGAAATTCCAATGTGGAAATGGGAAATGATCAATATGGATTTTGTGGTTGGATTTCCACGCACTCCGCGCAGGTTTGACTCAATATGGGTAATCGTGGATCGACTCACGAAATCAACACATTTCTTACCAGTTAAATCCACCAACTCTGCGGAACAGTATGCTCAATTTTATATCAAGGAAATAGTTAGGCTCCATGGCACTTTAGTTTCCATCATTTCCGATCGAGGGGCCCAGTTCACATCTAATTTTTGGAATAAATTTCAGCGAGGTTTTGGTACGCAGGTGAATCTTAGCACGGCTTTCCATCCACAGACTGACAGGCAGGCAGAGCGGACTATTCAGACGCTTGAGGACATGTTGCGAGCTTGTGTTCTTGATTTCAAGGGCGGCTGGGACGATCATTTGCCACTCATCGAATTTGCTTATAATAACAACTTCCATGCTAGTATTCAGATGACACCATTTGAGGAATTGCATGGTAGGAGATGTAGATCCCTCACCGGGTGGTTCGATGTCGGGGAAGCCGAACTGATAGGGCCAGACCTTGTGCATCAGGCTATGAAAAAGGTTAAGATCATTAAGGAGCGGTTGAAAACTGCTCAAAGTCGCCAAAAATCTTATGCGGATGTTCATCATAGGGATTTGGAGTTCAAGAAAGGTGATTGGGTATTCTTGAAGATGTCCCCCATGAAGGGCATTATGCGATTTGGAAAGAAAGGGAAGTTGAGTCCGAGGTATGTCGAGCCGTATAGAATCATTCAAAGGATCGGTCAGGTAGCTTACAAATTTGAGCTACCACCCGAGATGTCATTAGTGCACCCAGTATTTCATGTGTTCATGCTAAGAAAGAAGTTGATTACTCAGATGATCACTGAACTTTGCAAAATGATGGAACAAAGTCACTGAACGTTAGTTTGTAACAAGAAAATCACTCAACTATTCCTAATGCACACAAATAGTCACTCAACAAAAATATCAAATTTTCTGGTGGAAAAATATGACATGGAAGCCTACATGGAATTTTTTATTGTTTAACCAAATAACACCCAAACAAAACATTAAACTCTGCCTATACACCCGACCCGACCCGACCCATCAAATAAAAACCCACCCACTTAATAAAATAAACACTAGAGACTAACCAAACCCTCTGATTTAATGAAATAAATACTTTTTTTTAAACAAAAACAGTAAGATGAATTTGTCCTCAAAATTATGTGACATCACATTGTAAAGAGATGGGCTGATCTAACTCTAGCAGCAAAATTGGTTCTTAATATCCATTATATCAATAGTAAATAACGCCGATGCAATATAATTCGAAGTTTTGGATGATATAACAGAAATCAGTTATAACTCTTAAGCAGTGCCACTTGCACCCTTCTCTTTCTTTTTCTGTAGCTTCTTCATGTAAAACCCCAGTTCCTTACCCTCCAAAATGTAACCATCAGCATGGCCACATTGGCCAGGTCGTGACGAGATTGCCTCCAATAGACGGCCACTAGCAAATTGCTCTTCAACATGTGGGTCAATCTTACGATCCTGTTGACGCTTTTGCAACTTCCTTTGGACATGGTTAGTTTTCTTCTCCTCCACAGTTGGAGCAGTCTCAGCCTCCTATCCTTCCTTCTTGGAAGCACTCTTCTTCTTGCGACCAATATCAACTCCATAATGCTGCAGATACCACTGCTTAAATGGAGCTGCATCAACTTGAAAAATTGGATTCATCTTACTGTTTTCGTCTAAAAAAAGTATTTATTTCATTAAGTCAGAGGGTTTGGTTAGTCTTTAGTGTTTATTTTATTAAGTGGGTGAGTTTTTATTTGATGGGTCGGGTCGGATGTATAGGCAGAGTTTAATATTTTGTTTGGGTGTTATTTGGTTAAACAATAAAAAAATCCATGTAGGCTGCCATGTCATTATTTTCCACCAGAAAATTGGATATTTTTGGTTGAGTGATTTTCTTGTTACAAACTAAAGTTCAGTGACTTTGTTCCATCATTTTGCAAAGTTCAGTGATCATCTGAGTAATCAACTCGCTAAGAAAGGTAGTTGGGGATCCGTCCGCTATTGTGCTGGTTGGGGCCATCGAGGTTAATGAAGAATTGCCATATAAAGAAATTTCAGTTGCCATCTTGATAGGCAAGTCCTAAAGTTGGGAAAATAAAGAAATTGCCTCCGTAAAGGTATTGTGGCGAAATCAGCAAGTCGAGGAAGCTACATGGGAGGCCGAAGATGAAATGAAAAATAAGTACCCGCATTTGTTTGAATAGCCATGTAATAGTTCTATGAAGCTGTTTCCCATAACTTTTATTTCACTTGTTCAGTTAATGTAAAGATAATCCCTCTTGATTATATGTTCCTTATGAGGCCTCGGTTAATGTCTAAATGTTATTTCGTGTCATGTTGCGTTATTTGACCAAAAATATACGTTGTTAGGATTGTTTTTGGGGCTCTCTAACAGGTAGGTAGGCCTATATACAAAGGAGACTCCGGCGAAATTTTTAGAAAATCTAGGAGTTAGAAAAATTTGGGGTTAATGGTACGTAGTGCGATTTTTATAAAGTGCTATTAAATGAACCTTGATCCTCATTCGAGGACGAATATCTTAAGTGGGCAATGTTCTGTAAGCCCCGTAAAATTTTACCTAAAAACCCAGAACTTCGTGATGTCGAGGCTAGATTTATGTGTCATAATATTAGAAATTCGAACCTTTTTGATTGAACAGTAGGTTTTTGGAATAAAGGAAAAAAATTTAAAGTGTGTGCACTTCTGTGGCCCATTATGCGGCCGCATAATCACTATGCGGACCGCATAATGGCCGCAGAGTGAATTAAGTTGGCCAATTTTGAGGCAAGATATGCAATAGATTATGCGATCGCATAATCATTATGCGGACCGCATACTCGCCCCTGAATTTTTGCAAAGGGTGTTCTACGGTGCACTATGCGACTGCAGAACGTGTATGCGGACCGCATACTCGCCCTTGAGTTTTTGCAAAGGGTGTTCTACGGTGCACTATACGACTGCAGAACGTGTATGCGGACCACATAATGGTCGCATACACAGTTTGTTATTTCAAGTTTTGAAGCTCATTTCTGCGGTCTCTTTGCAGACCACGTGTCTGTTATGCGGTCGCATACCTGTGTCGAGGCACCATTTTTGTCATTTTAATATCTAACCCTATATCATTAAAATACCCCTTCCTGCTCAGTTAAGATCATTTTCTATTACATTTTAGAGTGAGATAGAGAGAGCTCTAAGGGGAGGAAGCTAACTAACACCCAAAGATCCATCAATTTGTGTTAAATCTTTGAAGGATATCAAGAAAGCTTTCACATTGCAGGTAAGAATCTAAGCTCAACAATTTTTGAATATCTTCTAAAGATGAGTAACTAGTAACATAATTCATGGGTTTGGGGTAAATTGTCTTGCATGCATGGGTGGTGAGGGGGCCTAGGATCAATACAAGCTAAAAATGGCTAAGGATAGGGAATTGGCTTGTGACGAATTTCCATAAAAAGGCTATAAAACCTTAAGGAACATTGGTGTAAGCTATAACCTTGGTTGATAAAGGAAATAACATTTCAAATGTGTTGTGTCGTAACCCCTTATGTGCTATATACATTTGAACGCCTCTATAACGCTATGTGGTTACTTGGTGAAGTACTAATGTAATGGGATATGTGTTGAATTGCTAAAATATGTGATAATGTCTATATGTTCATGGTCCATGCTTTCTTCTACGTGCATTTTATATCTTGAGATGAAAGATTTGTTTGACGAAATCGATGATAATGTGAAACATATGGAAAGGATTGGATTTATGAAATGGGGCTGACTGCCGGATATAAATTAATGATTGTGGTCACTAGCATTGGAAGAATTGAAATATGTGCGTGAAATGAGAAATGAAATGATTGATGAAAGTAGACATGTCTTGAATAAGACGGCCTAGCCGATCGGGCAGTGATCGGACACCATGTCGCACACATGGTGATACTGTGCTATGAACTTAATTGGAATCAAAACAGGAATTTGTATTATGGACACATGTCTCCAAAGGAGACGACCTAGCCGATCGGGTCGTGATCAGACTCCGTATAAAAGTACGGTGGTAGTGTGAATAATAAGATGTTAATGCTAGTGATGGCCAAGCTAAATTATATTGATTCCTCTTGATGACTTAAGTGACTTCTTATTTGATGATTGAGGTGTTGCCTATGTTCTCTTTGATTTAATGATTGACGTTCATTGCATTTTCTTGATTTATTCTCTTGTCTAAAAATATGGTGTTTAGTTATACATACTAGTACTATTCGATGGTACTAACACCCTTTTTTTCCGGGGGCGCTACATCTTTGAATGGATGTAGGTGATCCCACATCAGACAGTACCAGTCACAGCTAACAGCATTTCTCCCTTCTCAGTAACTTTTTTGTGCCCATATTCTTTCGGGGGATGTTGATGTACTTCTTTTTGTTTTTATGTTTACACGTTAAGGTATAGCCGGGGCCTTGTCGTCGACGTTTGTTATAGTTGTCTTTTGTATCTTTAGAAGGCTCCGTAGGCATTGATGTGGGTCGTATATGGGTTTTGGGGAAAGTTTGTAAGTTGTGTTTATGCTTGGATTTATGTCTCATCAAAATTGTAATGTATATGTACTTTAGAACTTATCAATGATGTACTTAATGAATCGGCTTGGTAACGCGCTCGTTGTTTCCTCCATTGTCTAATTGATGAAATCATGTTTCCCCTTGATCGCAAGTGAGTCGGGTAGATTGTGTCTAGCAGGCTTGCTCAGCCGGGTTCACTGGGTTGAGTGTCGGTCGCGTCCCTCGGATTTGGGGTGTGACACGTTCCTTGAGGGCGATTATTCAAGGCTATAGATAATTGGCCTAATTGCATTTCAACTCCTTTAATAGCCGAATCATGTGCGACTAACTTTTCTTGCATCTTTCCATTTGTTCTAGTGAGTTGTTGCAGCATGCCTTTGATATCTATCATATTACTGTCATGTTGTTAATGAGGCGGTTGGTAAGCCATTTGTTGTTGGTGATTGTAGCCTTGCTGCCTTTGATAAGGCACCATTTGCCCATGTGGTCGTGCTCCCCCTAGAATGGTATTGTATTATTGTTGTTTGGTCTGTACTGCTGATTTTGAGGTCCCCACTGATGTCCACCTTGTATCTGACCCCCAAAACTATTGACGTAATTCATGTATTCTCTGAATCCCTAGTTATCATTCTCTCCACTCCACGAGCAAACATATGACCGATTTATGCACGGAGTGCATAGGCCTCCATTTGTCGTATCAACAATATGCACTTGTTTCGTACCCATCTCATCAATTTTCTTTGTCAGCAAGATCATTTGGGTCATGAGAGTGGCTATGTTCTCTGCATTTGTGTTGTTTGGGTCAAGAGCAACAGAATGCACTATTAGAGTGAGTGGTGTGTCTCTCGTCATCCAGCCTGAAGTTTTAGCCATATTATCAAGAAGAATCTTACACTTTGTGAATGTTTTTCTCAAGAATGCACCCCCAGCTAAAGCATCTACATTGGCCTTCAGACTGTCAGCCAAACCCATATAGAATCTCTGTCCTAGCATCTGAACTGGGATGCCATGGTTTGGACACTTCACTAGCATACCCTTAAACCTCTCCCAGGTTTCCTGCAGAGTTTCGGTCGGTTTCTGCCTGAATTGCAATATCTCATCAATTTGCCTTGATGTTTTGTTGGGTGGATAGAATTTGTTTAAGAACTGCTTGACTAGTTCCTCCCAAGTAGGTATGAAGTTTATTGGGAGCGAATTCAGCCAAGTTTGAGCCTCCCCAGTCATTGAGAATGGGAACAGTAATAATCTGATTGCTTCAGGAGTCACATCGGTTGTCTTTGAGTGACACAAATTGATAGAAATTTCTTTAGATGTTGTTGTGGGTCTTCGATGTACGATCCGGAGAACAACCCTTTATTCTGCAGCAAGTGCAGCATGTTGTTGATGACCTGAAAAGTCTCTGCTTGTATCTGAGGGACTGCAATTGCGGTGGCCAGGTTATCAGCATCTGGTTTCGCCCAATCATATAGAGCATCTTCCGGCACAAGAGGTGCTACCACTCCGATGTTTAGGTCAACTTGATCATTCATATTATTCCCGTTGACCTTCTCGACGTTGTCCATTTCAATTTCGAATTGTTCGTCTTGTTTCAGCTGTTTGCCCATTTTGTTAGCCCGATTCAATGCCCCGAATTCTTTCTCAGGATCTGAGAGTCCTTCAAAAAGTTCACCAGTTCTCAAGGAGCTTCAAGGCATGCACCTGAGTCATAGAAGAGTGCAAACGTGAGAATTTCAGTGGAAATATTTTTAACACACCCGAAAATTGATCTAAACTAAAAATCCTAGTAATTCTTCCAAGTTGTAACAAATAACACCGTTAGTTCCCCGACAATGGCGCCAAAAGTTATCACGCCCAACTATGCCTTATAAAAAGGACTAAGTGGTCGCTGCAAAAAAAATTCGGTTCAAGAGTCGGGAGTCGAATCCCACAGGGAACTAACCTATTTGTTACAACTTTTAGTACCGCTTAGGATAAGCTCAAACAACTTTCAGAGTTCAAGATTTTAATTGATAATTAACAGAAATTATTTAACTAATAAAAAACGGCAATAAAAACTATCAATAAGCAAGAATGAAGTGAATTCAAGGGTAAATGGATCTAGAATTATTGATTTCCCCAATTATCGGATTAATTCCTAACATGTTAGCTATAATCTCGTTGTAACACTCTATAAAGATGATGAGTTCTTGTTTACTGTAAATATATCTCGATCAATTACGATAATTTATTAGAAGCATTCTCTCGAACTACTCTAGTTGACAATTTGTACAACTCATAAATATCACTCCAAAGCTTCATTATCTCTAACCCCGCTTTTAAATTCAAGTAATTAATCTCTTAACTTACTTGAAAGTGGCGTTGTTCAACAACAATATAATCAAGTATTCTTTCTCAATAAACACAAGATAACTAGACACGATTAATCAAGGTCCCTTTCAATTAATCACAAGAAACACATAGTTGAACAATTATCGAGTAAAAACGGCTCAATTATATCAAAACATAATCAAGACTTCATCCAATAATTGGTTCCATCAACCCTAAATGACGGTTTTAGCTACTCATACTACTATGCAAGATTACAATATAAAAAGTCATAACCAACAATGGAATTAAGAAGAAGAAGATGAAAAACTCGTGGAGGAATTCTCCGTCTTGCTCCCTTTTGGTTCTTGCCTCCAAAGTTCTTCTAAAAACAGATATACCCTCTTTTTGGGCGAGCTGAACTTCATATAAGTCAAGGTTAGTCGCCTTTGAAATTACAAAATTAGCCTTGGACTATTTTTCTCGGAAGCACGTGCGCGGCTGCACATCGACCGTGCACTTTGACCAACATTGCCTGACATGTGCGGCCAGTGCGCGGCTGCGCATGGACTGCGCACCTGGAGGATTTTTCTGCAATTTTTTTCTTTATTCTTTTTAAACGCTCTAACCTCCGATTGGCCTTCAATGCTCCATATTAGCTCCAAAACACTCTTTAACGTCCTCATAGCCCAGAATTGCTCCTGCAAAGCATAAAGTTCTCAATTAGAGAAATTTGTTATCATTTAATATTCAAATATCAATAAAGTGCAGCCAAGTTAGAGTGCAAATAGTAGCTAAAATACATAATTATAGCCTACTATCAATTACTTTCTGTTATATTCCCAAATAGTGTATGTGTTGTAGCAAAACGCTTACGCAAGTATGCGCGGTCGTCAAGTAATAAAGTGATAAGTAATATTATTTTCACAAGGACTTGTTATCAATAATTAACTAAATTAGACTATCCTAATTATATAAATAAGGATTAAACGCAAATTATTTGATTCTTAACTAATTAAAATAAAAAGAAAACAACTAATAGACTCTAAACAAAGGTAGAATAGATTTTTATATTATTAATGTGATGAAAATGGTCTATGTTTATGGCTATTTAACAATCCTATAGTATTTTTACTTTAATTGACTAATTAATTTATCTGATTTATTGGTTGATAGGGCAACTATTGTGACATGACCCAAAATCCATAATAGTTCATGATTTCGCCCAACGATACTGCTAGGCAAGCCTACGCGTGAACCTCCACTTAATTATCCGTTTTTAACTTTTAAAAATAGGGATTTTATTAAACAAAATAGAATTAAATTTAGAACTTATAGAAACATATGGTCTTCTTAACCAAATTAACGAGTATGAATAAATCATAAAGCGCAACGATAATAATAATATTAAGTACAACTGTGAGCATCTACTAGGAACATCCAAAACCCACTGTCACAATTGCATGATCATTTACCAAAGTATACAATACTACTACCAAAACTATCTGGAATAGAAAATAGACGAAATACAATAAATGGATATATTAAAGATTTTGTGTGCTGTGGATTGTAACATAGGGAGAAGCTCACCACAAAGTCTCTTCAGCAACTTGCGCCTATGCGCCCAAATGACCACCATAAGTACCTCTCTCAGTACTTGCACAAACAGTGCAGAAGTGTAGTATGAGTACGTAAATCATCGTGTACCCAGTCACTATCTAGCCTAACCCCGAAGAAGTAGTGATAAGAGGCCGATATCGACGCTTACTAGCGGTCCAATAAATCAAGTACAATAAAGTATAAATAGACATGAAACACAACAGTCATAATGAAGTAAGAAACAATAGCTAACATGATCCTCCAACACAATGACAGTATGAATTCCTCAAATATCATGTGTTATCTCAAACTGATAAGAAATATCAAGTAAATTCCAAGTCTCAAATCAAAAGGAAAATTTCACGAATATTCGGACTCTTATCGACATTACGCACGAATTAGGCTGAGTTCGTACAACTCGATCCCTAATAATCGTGTACACTGTCGAGGTCGTACGGCCCGATTCATGGACGGATCTCAAATATAATGTCGAGGTCGTGCGGTCCGATCCATATTGCTATTTCATAGCACTACCGAGGCATTCGACCCGATCTACAGAAATAGAGAAACTCTCCGAACTACGATTCAAACAATTGCAACACAAGTATGGGAACATAAAGAAAGCATAACGTTTACCAACAATCAAGTATCGTGCCAAAAACTCAAGGTGAGTTCAAGTAATACAAATATTTTATGGTAAAGTCTTAAGTGTGCCCAGACCGAAACATGATTCTAGCTACGTACGGACTCTCATCACCTCGCGCGTACATAACTTCCCCAACAAGTAGCACATAACAAATATAACACATACGGGGTAGATTTTCCCTCATAAGGTTGGACAAGAGACTTACCTTGCTCTGAAATCCAATAACCGGCTCTAACGCCTCTCTAATTCCTCAAACCGATGCTAAACGATCCGAAACTAATCAAAAAACGTGCAAACCAATCAAAATATACTCCAATACTCGTAATTAAACAATGTATAACAATTCCCAACTCCACTCGAAAAGTCAACAAAGGCATCCCCCGAGCCCACACGCTCGGGTTCCAAAAGTTTTCAAAGATAATTATTACCCATATCACCCCGAACTCAAATATATAATTTATTCCCAATTCCATGTCCATTTTTGTGGTAAAAACTCAAATCCCACAATTTCAATAAAATTTTGTGTTTAAATCTACATATAATCCATGTATTTAACTCAAAATTAGTAGGAATCACTTACCTTGCAATAGATGAAGAAAATCTCCGCTCAAAGAGCTCCAAATATCACTCAACCCAAGTAAAAAGTGGGAGAAATGAGCCAAGTCTCGAAATAAAATGTAATATGCCCACGCCTTTACTTTTCGCGACCACGGAAGCCTATTTGCGCGAATGACAAAATAACAGCTGCCCAATAATAGTCTTCGCGTTCGCGACCTACATGTCACGTTCATGATGACCCTAATCTCTGCCCTTCGTGTTCGTAGTCCCTAAGCCACATTCGCGAAGGCTTAATGCCTGCCAGGACCACGAGCCCCCTTCCTTCTTCGTGAAGAGATGACCTATCGTGCGCATTCAACGGCTTGCCAAGCCTAAGCAAACGCGAGCCCAGATACGCGAACGTGAAGGCCAACCTTCCAGCCCTTACCAAATTCCCGTTCGCGATCGTGACCTATGCTCGGCGATCGCGATGCTCATTTCCTTCCCAGCTCCAGATTATTCTTCGCAACTTACCATCCCCGATCGCGATGCATTCCAAGAACACTGGAAACTAGCAGTGATAAAACAAGGAGAATTGGTCTGGAACCATCCTGAAATACGCCCGAGGCCCCCCCGATCCCGTTCAATCACACCAATAAGCCCCAATACCTTATTCAAACTTATCCAAAGGCTCAAAACGCCACGAACCGACGATCAAAAACTTCTCTTAACTTTCAAACATTCAAACTCTTAACGCGTACAAATCACACTTAAACATATCGGATCACGAACAAACTTCACACATGTTATAATGGATATAACTAACCTATCGGAGGTCCCGAAGCACCACCTATAGTTCGGCAATCTCGAAATCCACTACGAGCAAAACTTAGCAAATTTCAAAACCTTCAAAATACAAACTTCTGATATTAAGCGTTGAAATGCTTCCGGACCATCCAATACTCTACCCCACTATACGCACAAGTCCGAAATCACGTTGCGAACCTATAAGACCTTCAAATCCAAATTCCGAGGTCGTTTACTCAAAAGTCAAACCTTGGTCAACGCTTCCAACCTAAAGCTTTTGAATTGAGAAATATTCTTCCAAATCAACTCTGAACTTCCCGAAAATCTAATTCGACTACGCGTGCAAGTCATAATACATATATTGAAGCTACTCAAGGTCTCAACCGTGGAATTATGTGATAGAGCTCAAAACGACCAGTCGGGTCGTTACATATTGATAGCAAGAATCTTTCAAATGCTTACGTGCCTATTCAAGCTAACCTAACATCTATATGACTATGGAGCTAGAATCAACTAGAATTCATTCATAATATAATAGCCAAGCAAGACTATTATATATATCATAACTGTGAATCCGTTCCTCGATGTTCAAGAACTTGCTCTACTCAATCCTATGTGCAATATAGAATTCTCACGTACAAGTTTAATTTTAGACTCGTAGATAGTATTCAATTAGTGATCAAGAAATTAAATAATTAAACGCGAAACTGAATACATATATCAGTACAATAAATTAAGAAACCAAAATTAATATCCAAATAATAATAGTCATGAAAGAACCACAACCCTAGAGCGCGAAGTGTAGCCTAGAGACATAGTAGCCAAATAATAAATAATTCAAATAGACATAAAAATTAACAAGTTTTGGTGGAAGAAAAGATGAAATCCGATGAACTCCGTCCTCCACAGCAGCTTATTTCTCTCCAACGTCGAATTCCCTCTAAAAATTAAGTTCAAGGATTATATATTGGTGAAGGGTGAAGTCCTAGATGAATTAACCAAGTTCAAGTAAAATAGGGATAAAAGTATCCACCCAAAACTCGTCACCACACCATCGTAGATATCGCGCCCAAATTGGGCAGGCTCGCACCACAAGAAAGTGTTTCCAAGTATTCAAACTGCCCAACTGAAGACCCTGTAGCAGAAAAGAAGTTATTGTAGTTCTGTAGTTGTTTAAGTCTTGAGTCAGTATTGTTCCTTGTTGTAACCCATTCTTATGAGAAGTGTAATATGAACAAGTCAGAGAATTCGTTTTTGGACTTTTAGGCTAGAGTTTATAGTCTAGGAGGGTTTGCTACAATGGATTTGTAGGAGAGATAAGGTACTAGAGTTTATATTTCCTTTGGTTATGAGTTGTAATCTAAAATTGCTTTTGTTGTCATTGAAGTTTGGGCAAATCCTATATGGATAGCTAGTGGGATTTTACTCCCTTGAGCAAGAAAATTTTTCACGTGTTCGCCGTGTCTTTAAGTTTATGCACATTTCTTTAGTATTTGGTACCAAAATCTGTAAGTTAAATAACTAGGCTCTTTAACACGTGAGAATTGGGTAAAAGGTAATTCACCCTCTCTTTTGTGTCTAGGTCCACTGTAAAATAACATCCAACTTTTCAAGATACTCTATCCACAGATATTGAAAGAGATTACTTATCTTCTTTTCTTAATATATGTATACTTACTTCCCAAAAAAACTAAAAAAATATAAAAATAAAACTATAATCATCAATATGCACGTATCTGATGAATATTTTAATTATAAATTCAGCCTCAAGAAATAAATACGAATTAACATTAAGTTACAATTAATTCAAAATATCAAATATAAAATTGCGTAATGCTTTCTTAATCTTTCTACCATTTAAAATATTGTATGCTACATTTCAATATATAGCATACCAAATAAAACAAAGAGACGCATGATGCCCAAGTGGTTACAAAATTCAACAATAAGCAATGTTCGATTCAACCTCCTAGGATTTAGTTTTTCATAAATTTTCTTGTTAAAACTTAAGAGTATTTTTTTTATAAAGAATTGGGACCATCCTTTTGAAAGTACAAGAGGGAGTGAATTGCCTATTTAATTTTTTTATTATAAGTAGTTGACTAGTTTACCAATTAATCGACTAGAGATAAGCGCAGAATAATTGTAATGCAGAAACAAAATGCAGGAAATAAAGACACCAGAATTTTATTCTGGTTCGGATTCAATGTGAACCCTACTCCAGTCCCCTTGGATTACAAGGGTGTTCTCTTTCAGTGATTGAAGTTTCTTGAGTACAGAAGGGTTGGTGTAGCTTTACACCAACAGTTTAATCTCTATGTCACTTTTCTCTTCTTCATAAAATGCCTCACCAATATTTTTCCCTTTTTCTTCTTTCACTAATTACACAACATATCTAAAAGAACTACAATGTTTGCTTAGAGTAGAACAATATGAGTGATAATGATTTGTTCAAAGTATATATTCTTCAAGTCTGGAAGATATGTATACATATACTTCATGAGGCCTTCTTGAATTTTGAATGACATGAATCTTGTGAGATTGCAAACTCAAGAGAGTTGATCCTTGAAAGGAATAATAGATTGATTCTTTCCTAGGATAAAGTCAAGTTTCTATTGATCTTCCTTGATTTGTGGTCTTGACAAGTTTTTCATCTGCTAGGCATATCTTTTCGTTACTTGAGTGATTTGTGATAGAGCCCTTGATTTCTGGCTTCAACGATCTCCAATGCAGCCCTTTGCGATCTCGTTTCCCTTTGATTTGGGACCTTCATGTAATAGCTTTCGTCAATCATTTATCGAATCATTGATTGATTCTTCTTCCGAATCTCCGCTGCTTCATCCTTTTTCTTCTCTAATCATTGATTCTTTCCCTTTCATTTCTCCCGTTATTAGTTTGTTTTCTTAATCTATTCTTGAATGGTATTTCTTCTTGATTCCTTTGTTTTATTCCTTATGATCATGCATCACGTGTGATATATTATTTTTTATCATTTAAACTTATAATTAACACTTTTGCCTCTCTAGAGAATTACTCATCTCTTTTTCTGGTTTATTAAGATATTCCTTGATTATGATTAGTCATCTTTTTCACCTTCCATGAGTAGTTGGGACATTGAGTGTCACGACCCAAATTCATTAAAGGTCGTGATGGCGCCTAACACTGCTGTCAGACAAGCCCAAAATTATATAATTAACTTCATTACTTATTTTAGTACTTTTGAAATCATAATTTCCTTCGATTAAAATGTAAGAGATGAAATTTACAAAGTGATGGCAATATATTAACAACTTGAATACAGAACAACCCAAAAGCATCTCCAAAACCCGGTCTCACGAGTGCATGAGCATCAACTAGGAAGTAAAATAAAATACAACATCTTTCCGGAATACAAATAGGAAAGAAAAAATACAAATAACTCTGGAGGAGACTCGCTGGTTGCAGATCATAACCTGAAATGCAGCTCGTGGCAAGTCCCCGCATCATCCGTGCCTCCGTGCCCAAAAAACCACCAGACATAAAAGTACCTGCACAAAAATGTGCATCAAGTGTAGTATGAGTTTGTAAATCCACGTGTACCCAACAAGTATCTAGCATAACCCCGGAGGAGTAGTGACGAGGGGTTGACACTGACACTCACTAGTGGTCCAATAATATCAGCTACAGTAAAGAGGTGAACCAATATGAGGCAGAGTAAATAAATGAAATGAACAAGTGTAAATATGTGATACAATTATCCTAATTACAATATACTCAATGTAACGATCCGGCCGGTCGTTTTGAGAATTTAAGCTCCGTTCGGTGGCATAAGGTCTTGAACAGCTTCACATTATGTATATCGACCTGCGTGCTTAGTTGAATTCAGTTATCGGATAATCCGGAGTCGAATTGGGAGAGAATTTTCAATTTTTGAAGCTTAAGTGATGGAAGTTGACCAGAGGTTTGACTTTTGTATAAACGACCTCGGAATGAGCTTTGGTTAATGTCAAGAGCTCTGTACGATGATATTGCACTTAGGCGCACGTCCGGAATTGATTTTGGAGGTCCGTAGAGTAATTTGAGGTAATTTGGCGAAAGTTAGAATTTCGACAATTTCGGCCGATAGGTGAAATTTTGATATCGGGATCAGAATGGAATTCCGGGAATTGTAGTAGGTCTGTTGTGTTATATGTGACTTGTCTGCAAAATTTCACGTCATTCCGAGTTGATTTGATAGGTTTCGGAACGAGTTTTGATATTTCAAGTTCTGAAAATTCATAAGTTTGATTTTAGGTTTGATTCGTCGTTTTGGTGATGTTTTATGTGTTTTGAAACTTTGAGCGAGTTCGTGTTAGGTTATATGACTTGTTTGAGTGGTTAGACGGGGTCCCGAGGGCCTCGGTTTGATTCGGATAGGCTTCGGGTCATTTTTCTCCTATTTGTCACTGTTGTTATCTGTCAGCTGATTTCCTTCTCCGTGTTCGCGTCCTATCGAACGCGTTCGCTATGAGTTATGGTGGAGGTGCTTCGCGTTCGCATCATAGCCCTCGCATTCGCGAAGGGTATTTTTTGGGCAACCCAATTTCCCCTTCTTCGCGTTCGCATACCCCTCCTGCGTTCACATAAGCCCTGCTCTCTTGTTCATCGCGTTCGCACTCATCAGGTCGCGTTCGCTAAGGGGTTTATTTCCTAGGCAGCCTTATCTCCTTCTACGCATTCGCATCTCTTCCTACACGTTCGCATAGGTCCTTGTTCCTCTCCTCCGCATTCGCGTACATAGTGTCGCGTTCGCAATGAGCAACTGGGCAGACTCACCTTCCCTTCTTCGCGAACGCATCCCTTTCTCCGCGTTCGCGATGCACAAAATGCCTGGACAAAATATAAGTTTTCAAAACCGAGGGTTTCACCATTTTTACCATATTTTGACTTCTAGAGCTCGGTTCTTGGCGATTAGGGTTTTTCACACAAATCGAATGGGTAAGTGTTCTTCCATTAGAATTAAATATATTCCATGAATTTGTTCTTGATTTTATCATTTAAATTGTAGTTTTAGTTGATAAAGATGTGGGTTTTGAAAGAAAACTTCTACATTGAAAACTCATGATTTGAGGGACCGAATGGTATCGGAATTCGGTAAACTTTGTATAGTTGAACTCGTACTAGAATGGGCATTCAACTTTTGTTAATTTTGTCGGGTTTTGAGGTGTGGGCCCGGGGTCGACTTTTGGGTCGATTTTTATAATTGTGTAAAGATTGAAACTTTATTATTCATACTTATACGTTTTATGTGTATTTTGAAGTTGTTTTAGTTGATTTTGAGCCGTCCAGAGGTCTTTTCACCTTAGAAGTTCATTTTAGAGTACTAGGTTGTCTCCGTCAAGGTAAGTATCTTGCCTAACCTTGTGTGGGGGAACTACCCCTTAGTATTGAGTCTTCTTTGTTGGTTGTAGCCCATGTATGCGAGGTGACGAGTGCGTACACGGACTTGTTTACAAATAGGTTGGCCTTTTAGGATTCGTAGGTTTTTATATTACTTGTGTATGGATTGTAATTGTTACATTTGAGTCCTTGATTGCAAATTCCATCCTTTCCTGCTTAAATTAGAATTACTTGCTTTTAGATTTCTATGTTGTCTATTTGATCTTAATTGACTTAACTGAATATTTTACCTCTCCTATCACCATGCTATATTTTCTTCATAAACTGCCTAACTGACTAGAATTAGTATTATCTATCCCTATAATTGTTTAGCCGTAGTTGGAACGTCCATTCGTTGGTGTCAAGCATGCTCGTGGGTCTTACACTGTGAATTATATGATTTTCCCTTAAGTGCTACTTAGGTTTAGTTGATAATCATCTGTGTTGATGGTATTTTTGGTGTTTGTTCAAACAGAGTTTATTCTGTGAAGCTAATTATTTATGTGAGATTGGTTATAGTTGTTTCCCTTGCCGGGACATTGTGGTTTCTGTTATTATTCATGTTGTTGATGATATTGTTTCCATTGTTGACTCCCTTATCGGGACAGTGTGGTTTTTGTTATTATTCATGTTGTTGATGATATTGTTTCCACGTTGACTCCCTTGTCGGGACAGTGTGGTTTCTGTTATTATTCAGGTTGTTGATGACATAGTTTTCATTGTTGATTCCCTTGCCGGGATAGTATGGTTTCTGTTGTTGTTTATGATGTTGATTTCCTTGTCTGAATGCTATCATTTCATTTGTTTGGGTGAGAAAGAGTGTAAAGCACGAAGGGTGATGTCGTGCCATTTTATATGCATTATCATGTGAGGAAAGAGTGGAAAGCACGAAGGGTGATGTCGTGCCATTGTTTATATTCATTATCATGTGAGGAAAGGGTGTAAAGCACGATGGGTGATGTTGTGCCATATTATTGAGAGTAAAAGCACGAAGGGTGATGCCGTGCCATATTATTGAGAGTAAAAACACGAAGGGTGATGCCGTGTTGATTCTATTATTATTTGGTGAGGATGGGAGTAAAAGTACGAAGGGTGATTCCATGCCGTTTCTATTGTTTTATGGTGAGAATGAGAGTAAAAGCACGAAGGGTGATGCCGTGCACTTGTCTTTGTATTATTATTTCCGTTGTTCATGTTGATATTTACTGCACTTTTTAAAGTGTTATTATTCCGTTGTTTCAAATTGATTATTCATATTGTTCCCTTACTGCATTATTGACAAGACTTGATATTTTTCCTGTACCGCATGACAAATTCTAAGTTACGGACAGAGTTCCGGTAGAATGATATTGAGGAGGTTATGATCGAAAGACTTCTATTGAAAAGACTAGTTGAAAAAAGTAATTGCCTTGAAGAAAATTATGTCTGAAGGACTTTTATTTCAAAGGTATATTTGAAAAGAATTTTTCATGTAGAAAATGATATTGAAAGTTATTTATTGGGAAGGTATATTTGAAAATCATGTATCTTGAAAGAACTATGCTTTTAAAGATTTTTCTTCCTAAATATATATACATTCGGAGAAAGTATATTTCAAAGAAGATCTTTCTATAATGAAGTGGTTATATCTTCAGAGTTTTTTATATAAATTGTTGTCCAAAATGTCTTCACCAGTTTATTAAGTTTATTGGCTAAGGCCCGACGTGAACGGACTGGCGCAGTGTTGAGTTACTAGTGTTCCTATTGTGTTGTAGTTTTCTTCCGGTGTGGCTTGTTTTGCTGCTCATTCTTCTGTGTACTATTATGTTTTTCTGTCGATTGATTTCTGAAATTCCTTCCGTATTATATTGTCATTGTTGTTAATTACATCGTGAAGTCTATAGATAGATGTTGTTTTCGGTCATTTATATATTCAAGTCTGCTTAATTTATTAGACCAGTGGTGTCTTGACTAGTCTTCGTCACTACTCCACCGAGGTTAGTCTTGATACTTACTGGGTACCGCTGTGGTGTGCTCATACTATACTTCTGCGCATTTTTGTGTGGAGATCCAGGTATTTATTGTTAGTAGTTGCGCGGTGATTGCCGAGGATACTCAAGGTAAACCTACTCTGTGTTCACAGGCTTCGGAGTTACCTTCTTGTTTTTATTAAACTGTACTCCCTTATTTCTAAACAGTTGTATTAGGAGTTGTAGAATATCTCGTAGAGCTTATGACTTGTATTACCGGTTTTGGGAACATTGTAATTTTGTCAGATTTCTTTATTATTGTTGTTATTCAGTAAATGTTAGGCTTACCTAGTCCCTAAGACTAGGTTCCATCACGACTCCCAACGGAGGGGAATTTGGGTCGCTCAATCTCTTAATTAGCGAAGTCCTCCTCAACCGGAGCATATTTATGTATATTTATGTATAATGGACCTTACCAAATAGGTTGTTATAATTCGTATAAAGGAAAGACTCACATATACTCTGGCTTTTTGCCAAATATAACGCACGATTCCATGAGGATATTTTTATCGAAATGTCGAGGCGCACGCCCTGATCCAACATAAATATTAAAGTGAGCACTGTCGAGGGTCAAATGGGACGAACCATACATGCATCTATTAAACTGCCGAGGCGGACGACCCGCTCCCAGGAGAGTATGGTACATAAATTCTGCCGAGGCGAACGGGCCAATCTTATTTGAGTGTGGTACATAAATCCTGCTGAGGCGAACGCCCGATCCCATTATCATAAAAAGTTTAAACGGCTCCTTGACCCCTCACTCACAAATGAAGATATGAGTTGTAATTTTTAAGGAAAGTTATTCGACGACAGCGCATGACGTGCGAGAATCCGTAAGAGGGACACCATTATTCCGTGGAAAATCATAAACTCGCAAAAACTCTACAATAGCAAGTCCATCACTCTACGCTTATCTAGTCTCAAGTCATAATATGAAATAAAAGAATTAAACGAGCAAGGATAATCCCTATAGTACAAGTACAACATGATGTGAACCTAAGTCTACCCTAACAATAACATGAATCTAACTACGTACGGACTCTCGTCACCTCGCGTGCGTATGTAGTCCCCCCAACAAGTTGCACATATTAAATATATCACCAAGGGGTATTTTCTCCCTCATAGAGTTAGACATAAGATTAACATCGCTCCGAAGTTCCATAACTGTCTCCAACGCCACTCTCACACCTCAAATCGATGCATGACGCTCCAAAACTTGTCAACAATGTGCAAACCAATAATAATATGCTCTAACACTCATAATAAATAAATTTATAACAATTCCCAACTCCGCTCGAAAAATCAATAAAGTCGACCCTCGGACCCACGTACTAGGATTCTGAATATTTTTGAAAATAAATATTACCCATAACTCATACGGTCTATATCCATAAAATCATCCAATTTCATCCATGAATCGACCCTCAAATCAAGGATTTTCCATTTCTCAACTTTGGGGCTCAAAATCCCAATTTCTACAATCTAAACACTGATAAAAATAATAACAAACAGAAATAATCATGGAGAAACATCAAAATAACGGTCAGATATTTACTCCCTTTTTAGGCGAGGACAACACCGCGAAAATCACCTCATTACACATATAAGTCATGTTCCAACTCTTGCAATACTACCACGACAGAAGAGATGTGTAGAAATTCATAACCAGCTGCCGAGTCAACAAATCATTGAATCTCTCCTCCTGATAAGAACCATTACCTCATTATGAACCATATAACGATATTTGCTCTCAAATAGGCCACATATAAATCTGATCACACTGATCCTATGTCTAAAAATCTCGTCTCACCCGGTACAACTTTCTCAGGCGATAAGCCACCTCAGACACTGCCAAAAGTCTCATATGATGCCACAGTGTGCCAACAAGATACAAACTCGAATGTGATACATAAGGAAAACGAAATCTGGAAAGAACTAATCAACCCACGTGACTAATTAAACAACCGAAAAGATGTTATGAACCTTCCTTAGAAAATGAGCAACAAAACAGACAAGATTTGGTACAGGTAACTGTACTCAACATCACATTGTTGCGTCTTGCAACCTAATCCACACATGATACCGTTGCAGTGCGCCACCCAATCCAACCATGATACCCGTGGAGGCGTGCCACCCGATCCAAACAACATACCCGTGGCGGCGTGCCACTCGATCCACACATAATAATCTAAAAGGAAATACTTACCGAGCTAAAATGCTCATACCTGCTAAATGCCCGAATATCAACCACAAGCACACGAAGTGCATTCAAATCCTGGGGAAACGATAGCGCCATACCCTACGATACTCAAGCACAACTAAGGTGCAATAAATGACCTGTATCTCGAGAGCCATCCTGCTCGCACAACACCACAAATTACACAGGATCTTAACACGAGTGCGAATAATCAAACCGCCTCACAACCCACATGGCATAATAGAGATTACACGAAATGGCTAACGACAGAAATATTATCAAGGCCCGAAGACCTCTCCGTAAGCAACGCTATGCCAAAATGAACACATCCGGCCTGATATAGAGCGCACATTCACATCAAGATCCATCCACGGACCTCAAGCCGATTCTGATCGTACCACACTGGGATAATAACCTTTCAAGGATCCATAATAACCCTATTCATGACACATAAGAACAACCGTCCAATCTGTAACAAATATCCACAGTTCGCAACTAAATGAACAGAGCGCCTTCCAGACCTAAACTCTCACATTAGAGATAGTACCATAGTCTCCATACTTGGTTTCAATCTTCAATCAATCAAGTGACTATATGTCACACATATACCATATTCTCGTGGGATACGCTCCCACAACCTTCCGCACTAGGTAACAAGTTTGCATATATATACAACCAGTCATACTAATGATGTAAAGAAAATCGAGAATCCGCAATTCAGTACACCAAGCCTCTTATACAGGACACTGATCTCAGGTGACGCTAAATACTATACCAGCTCACTCTAAACCTCTGAATTCTTCCCTGCTCATCTGAGCTCTTGACATTCTTGTCGACATCAACTGCAACCTTGATCCTCAACTTCCAATTCCCATTCTACTCACTGCACCTAACATACTATTACGTAAGAGTACAAGAATTTCATCATAACTCTTGAACCACTAACAGAATAATCACTCAATCATATAGAAACCTTTCACTTAACTCAATTCAGGAGAACCATTTCAACACGCGACTGAATTCTCGTGATCGCAGAAAATACAATCCTCTAGTAGTGGTCTAAACCACCATAACCCTTCCGGGATCCATCTACACATAACAGGCCATAATACTCGAATGTCTCCATATAAAATCAATTACGGCGGCCGTCAAGCCTTGCACGTACCGCCACAAATCACGTGCATAACTTAACACGGTGAAGGGACTGATAATTGCCACCATCATGATAATTCAACCATTGCTAACCAATGCGACATCTTCTAATTTACTCTGGACTTGCCTTACTAATAATAGTAGCTTCATTCAAAACATAATGAACCCAAATCTGCGCTCATCATGAGTGACCTTATTTCACGAGACCACGTTGCCCCAAAACCCATGAACCATCTCATACCTTCCTTGTGTGCATATTCGCGTCTTCAACTGTTACACCCATTCAGATAATTCCTCTACGAATCCGAAGTTATTTTCTCACATACCTCCAATGCAATACCGATGATAAAATAGAACACTCCAACCCCTTTCATTATCCATTGCAAAGGCTTGATACTTAACCATACCACGGACTTGAAATCCTTAGGCACCACACTCTAATTTTGAACCTACTAGGACCATTGTTGAGAGTCACCCACTCTGACTTGTTCCCGAATATAATCAAACTTCAAGGCCCTGCTAGAACACGAACAACCACTCAAAGAAGCAACTAGCTGAATTCCTTTCCTTGTACATCACATCCACGCGAAGCATAGACTCTGAGTCTTCCCAAAACCTGAACATGAACTGATAAGGCCAAATATAGCACACATTACTCAAATCCTTTTGCTCAAATTACCACTGATGTTTTCTTTCCTTAGTCGTAATAACCCACCAATACACCGATAACCAGAAACCACACAAGTAAACAACCACGCAAGCCAATCATAGACGGTGGGGGCTCTCCCACTTAGCTTGAAGATATGATTACATAACCTTGGGATCCGCCGAGGTTCATTCTTCCCCATTCACATCAGCTAAAAGTCCAACAATGCATTCCAAACTTGAAGTCATGTTGCATCCAAATAAAATCCGTGGACCTAGTCACTGTCCACCATGAATTCCCAAATGGCTCGAAACTTTCCTGAAGGCGTGTGGCCATCCTATCACAGAACCCATATGCTACCTTGCCACTCTCCCACTTTTGTCAAACCTTCTCCTCTAAGAAACTACCTGACTCTTATTTCTTACACCTGGCCTTCTAGAAATTTCACCACCACAAGACGCCTCCCACGTGTCCTTCCTCATCCTTCGCTGCCCAGTTGTTGCCTTAAATAAAAAATTCATCTGTGTATCACCTGGACAATAGATCGCTACCAACATTAAAACTCCCCGAAGATCATCTTTCTCGAGCCATTAACACTAGGAACACCGATCTGATTCTAAACCACAGCACACCAAGATTTCTGACAACCGTTTCCCCCCTACCATTTCACAAATGAAAATTCCACCACGCTCGGCAATACCAAGTCTCGTTACTCTATTAATCCAAACCCGAGCATTCATAGTCTGATTGCCTTTCCTCCCCCAGAAATAAAATACTGAATTATGCATCGAGTAAATCCTCCTTTCAGGTCATTCACTACCTCGACGCCTAGACAAACATCCTATCATTACACAAACACTATGTGATAGCAACGCACGAATCATCATAAAAATCAATGCCAAATCTCAAAACCTTAGGTAATATTGATATTGAACTGAAAAGACAAGGGCGACCTTCTGCAAGGCGACGACAATAGCCTAATCAAATACGTAGGTAAAAACATCATGCACCACATATGTAGTACCATGGCATTTCCTCGATTCCCAATCTATAACAAGTGTTTCACGCCGCATAAGATTGAATAGGAAAGAAATAAAGGCACAAGCCTTAAAAGAAACAAATCGCACGATGAGGAATCAAGAAGGGAAGTGCTCCCAACAACCTTGTAGCCTCTCAAAGATAAGTACAGACGTCTTTGTACCGATCCACGTGACTCTACTAGACTTGCTCATGACTCGTGAGACCTAAGTGAACCTAGTGCTCTGATACCATATTGTCACAACCCAAAATTCATTAAATGCCGTGATGGCGCCTAACACTATTGTCAGGCAAGCCAACAATTATATAAATAACTTCATTACTCATTTTAGTACTTTTGAAATCATAATTTCCTTCGATTAAAATGTAAGAGATGAGATTTACAAAGTGAATGGCAATATTTTTACAGCTTGAATACAGAACAAGCTAAAAGCATCCCCAAAGCCCAGTGACACGAGTGTATGAGCATCAACTAGGAAGTAAATAAAATACAGCATCTGTCCGGAATACAAATAGGACAGGAAAAATACAAATAACTCTAGAGGAGACTTTGCTGGTTACGGATCGTAACCTGAGTTGTAGCTCGTGGCAAGTCCCTGCATCATTCGTGCCTTTTTGCCCAAAAGACCACCATACATAAAAGTACCTGCACAAAAATGTGCAGCAAGTGTAGTATGAGTACGTAAATCCACATGTACCCAGTAAGTATCTAGCCTAACCCAGGAGAAGTAGTGACGAGGGGTCGACATTGACACTCACTAGTGGTCAAATAATAAGTACAGTAAATAGGTGTACAAATATGAGTCAGAGTAAATAAATGAAATGAACAAGTGTAAATATATGGTACAATTATCCTCCTTACAATAAACTCAAGCTCTTAATTAGAAAATTCCTCCTCAACCGGAGCATATATATATATATATATATGTGTGTGTGTGTGTGTGTGTGTGTGTGTGTGTGTGTGTGTGTAATGGACCTCACCAAATAGGTTGTTATAATTCGAAGTAGGGAAAGACTCACAGATACTCTGGCTTCTTGCCAAATATTACGCACGATTCCATGAGGATATTTTTATAGAAATGCCGAGGCGCACAACCCGATCCAACATAAATATAAAATTGTGCACCGCCGAGGGTCAGACGGCACGAACGATAGATGTATCTATTAAACTGTCGAGACGAACGGCCCGCTCCCATGAGAGTGTGGTACATAAATCCTGCCGAGGCGAACGGGCCAATCCTATTAGAGTGTGATACATAATTCCTGCCAAGGCGAACGGCCTAATCCCCTTAGAATAAGAAGTTTAAACAGGTCCTTGACCCCTCACTCACAAATGAACATGTGAGTTACAATTTTTAAGGAAAGTTTTTCGACGACAGCGCATGACGCGCGAGAATGGACACTAGTATTTCGTGGCAAATCATAAACTCGCAAAACTCTACAATAGCAAGTCCATCACTCTAGGCATATCTAGTCTCAAATCATAATATGAAATAAAAGAATGAAACGAGCAAGGATAATCCATATAGTACAAGTACATCGTGATGTGAACCTAAGTCTACCCTGACAATAACATGAATCTAACAACGTACAGACTCTCGTCACCTTGTGCGTATATAGTTCCCCCCCCCCCCCCCC